>AWOL01S0029390.1:67866-185564 GCA_000715115.1 Nicotiana otophora
GTCCAGTTCACATTCAATCAATCATGTGTGGTGTCTGATCACATCTGATAACACTCATGCGTTATTTTCAAAGAATTAGGTTGGATACCACCACAATTATAAGAGATGTATGTGCTAAGTAAGTATCAGATGAATTCCCAAATGAATTCATATGAAATTTCATAATGCTACAGCAGCGTGAGATGCAATTCTAAGGAAGCACGGTACAATCTTTCTCAAGAATATCATACGGATTTTCCCCTACTTCGATCCGCCGTTACATATTTTATCGCAATCAACGTGTATTGGAGGGATTGTCAAGAAAATCGGTTCAGGTATGTTAAGGCTATCCCTTTTTTCTTTTGACATGATCCAAATGATACAAATGAAACGAGCAAAATACGCAACTTTCAGAAATGACTCTATTCATAGAAATAGTAGGGGTGTCTATATTCTTAATTCCCCATGTGAATTATTATTATATCTTCTGTTCGTGGGTCTCAGAAAAATACGTATTTGATAAAATTTATCCGACAGGCATATTATTTTTATGACATTCCGAGAAAATCTTATTAACGTATTTCTTATGCATTTATACACGTACATTGACCCATGACCAGATGGCGTTATATACACATATATTATATGTATATGGGATATGGGAAAAGGTTATGGCGTTATATACGCACCACCACCTGATCAGCTGGTATACGTTGATGATTTGCCCACAGTGGCCGAGATGATATGATAGGATGCCCTCAGAGGCTTGGTGATGTTATGAACACATATACCTATGCATGACATGAAATTTATATGCATATGCATAACATTATAATATTAAATGACGCACAAAGCTATTCAGATATACATGTTGGGTCTTTTACTCCATGTTTCTCTCATATCTATTGTTTATTGATTTTCATTCCTTACATACTCGGTACATTATTTGTACTGACATCCCTTTTGCCTAGGCACACTGCGTTGCATGCCCGCAGGTCTCGATAGATAGTCGAGAGTCCTCCAAGTAGGCGATCAGCTCAGCGGAAGATGTTAGTGCACTCCATTTGTTCCGGAGTTGCTTATGTGGTCAGTATGATTAGGACATGTACTGATTAGTATGGCGGGACCCTGTCACGATCTTTATGACATTTATGTACTGTTAGAGGCTTGTAGACATATGTCGTGTACGTAAAAGATTGTACGGCCTTGTCGGCCTATGTTTTGAGTTTATAAATGATGATGTTGGCCTATTAGGCCCGTATGTCACATATATGATGATGTAATAAGAACGATACGTTACGTTGGTACTCAGTTGAGTGAGGTACCAGGTGACCATCGCGGCCCATCGGTTTGGGTCGTGACAAAAGTGGTATCAGAGCAGTTCTGTCCTAGGGAGTCTACAAGTCGTGTCTAGTAGAGTCTTGTTTATGGGTGTTTCGTGTACCACACCTATAAGTGGGAGGCTATAGGGCATTTAAGACTGTCACTCTTTCTTCTTACTCTAGATCGTGTGGTAGAGCTCAGTTGTAAGAACTCAATTTCCTAAACTCTATCTTATTCATAATACGACGATGCCTACATCCAGAAAGACGGTTGGTAAGAGATATAGCTGTGGAAGAGTTGAGTCAGAGGAACTCAATTTTTACATCATGCTTATGATGGATAAATATAAGGTATTCAGTAGATCATGTGTGTACTAAGATGTGTAAACTTCTCGATAAGTATCCCTAAGGCAAGAATGTCTTGTTCGAGTTTTCAGAATAAAGTGGTAGATATAAATGTTAGCGGGAAATAAGAAGAGAGTTAATGAAGCATTATGAGTAAGATGTGATACATGGGTGACAACGGCAGATAAAAAAGATGACAGTATTACAGAGTTTATAGTTAAGTGAAGGAAAAGACAAGAGGTGACAGGCCTTGAGACAACAAAAGAATATAGGCCATAAAGTCATATCCTCATTTCGAGAAATATGTTTGTGACTCCAATGTGATTACCAAAAGGAAAAGAAAAATTTAGACCCCAGAGTAATAAGAAATCAGCATGGACTGATGAACAAGATAAACTAAACATGAACTAGGGACTGAGTCATAGTCGGCATCATGAGAATTTCAGAGATTGCATCCCGACGATAATAGAATGGACGATAGAAGAATACCCTTTTAAGGTCATTCAGGAAGACGCTTCCCTAAAGCAAGCAAGGTGAGCAAAGTTAAGCTTAAGGGACTGTATGTGCCAATTACACTATCACCCTCGCGAGTAAGGAATTTCGTTATCCTTGGTACAGAAGGATTACCGCGAGGCGAGTAAGGATCATCGATGATGTGGAAAGACGCCAAAGATGAAGAGATAAAACATCTATAGGTAGAACGTCGTAGCTCTAACTCTTAGTACTCCCCTAAAGGGGAGAATATGGAGTGATGTGGCATGAAGTCGGAATTAAATAGTTTTAGTAATAATAAAATGTTAAAGGAAGAATGTGAAAAAAAATGAAAAAGGAATGAGCTTGGAGTTACCCAAATCCTACAGATATGCTACGATCCCAGAACATTATGCAAGCACGACGTCAAGGAGAGGAAGTAAGGGTTTCTGCTCAAGATGTTATTGATAAATAAGGAGCTAGTGCGAGACGTAAGTTAAGACAAAGGAAATAACCCAATAAAGATTACGCGGAATGTTGATAAGAAAATGGGCCAATGAGTACTTGGTAGTTGATTCAGAAAGAGCCTAGTTATGGTTAGACAAGAAAATACACACAAATCAACAGATCGTGCAAGATAAACATAGTAAACCCCAACATGGGGAATTCAGTCTCGCAGATAATGATATGGTGATCCTTGAGAAATATTCAGATAGGAGCTGGGGTAGTTAAAGGTACCGTATGAATGTTATGGAAATAAAAGATAGTCTCGTTGGGAAGACAATCAAAACTTCAGTTCAGGAGCAACCCTACAAGCACAAGGGCATGGAAATAAGTAACTACGGATAATCATAGGCGAGGAAGAACATCAAAAATTCCGTCAAGTATATGATGTAATAAACTCGCAGCTTTACAAGAGTCAGAAGGTCTTCCCTAAGTACTACAATGAAAGACTAGTTGAGGAAATAAGGAAGAAGGCTTCAACCTAAGCACAGTGATCTAAAGAGGAAATGGTCATGTAAAACAAAACAGTCTCACTACAACATTGTATGCACTCCATGAGAAAGTGGCACCTACTGTAGCTAAGGAACGAGAAGAAAAATCAAAAGTAATATTCGAGATCATATGAGTTGCACGAAAATTTTGACATGCGTGGGAACTAAGATAAGCTAAGTATGCATGTAACAAGTGGCAGAAAGACCAGAAAAAGTAATTGCCTACGTTTAAAGAAAGCTGAGAAAGAGTGAAAGGAATTATTCGATCAGTGATCTAGAGTTAGTTACGTCATGAACGCACTTACGATTTCGGAATATTATCCATGCAGCATATATACTGACATTCATACGGCCGTAGAAGAATTCAGTATAAGTTAAAAGAAAGAATTGAGCCCAAGGTATAAACAAAGTATTGAATTGTTAGAAGATTGTATCATGGATATTCTATAGCACCCATGGAAGGCTAAAGTAATAACTAATACCAGGAGCCGCAGATCGGAAGATAGCTCAAGCCTACATGAAGGTTGATAAGAAGGAAGAGGAAACTAAAGAGTTACATCAACCAAATGAATCAGGAGTCTGATTATTAAACCGAGAAAATGATAGAAATCGTGATCAAGAACATTGCAGACTTACTCTAATATAAGAGGCACAAGAGAGATAGTACAACAACCATATTCTATAACTACTTTATGATAAAGCCAGTTAGAAGAAGTACCAGCCTCATAAGAAGTCAATATGAAGCTCCCACCGAATTGTGTATGCACCAAGTGTGCAAGTATTATAATAGAGCTTCAAGTTGTGGATGTGAATCATACCTATGTAGAAAGGAGGTCATAAAGGAAATAGAAGATGTGATGCGAGATTTTAAGGTAAGTAAGGTAAAGGTGAACAACGTACGAGATACTCAGGTGGAGAAGGTTGCGAATAATCTATAATTTTAGATAGAAGCCTAGAAGCGCTCGGATTCAGTATCCAAGAATAATAACGGCATAGTCAGTGGCATATCTTCCAACCTATGGTTTCTAGGTATAGAGAAGTCTAGCTAAAAGAGTAAAGAAGAGTTAGAAACGATGTGATGTCTCGCTTGATGTTCCAGAATGACACAAGAAAATCTATGGTGCAAGCAAGTTGAAGGAAGGTTGCGAGTAGTATAAATGGATATGTGTAAATCGTATGATAAAGTATGGTAGAGCGACAAGGTTTTAGAAAGACAAGAGTAAGGATAAGAAAAGGGAAAGTGAGAAGGTGACAAAAATGGATAAGTTCTCAGGATTAAGCCCATGAAAACAAGAGAGTTTATGGTTTCTCTAAGTTATAGAAAGTTCAATATAGCCGGAATGAACTCAAATGAGTCTAATACTAATAGCGTTTAGAAAAGATGGAATGCTGCCGTGGTAGTAGAATAAGGGTATAATTGTGATAGATAACAGATGACGTTTGGGCCTTCGATTGAGTAATGACTTGAAGAGGATTTCATCAATTGTACGGGACTAAAATACCCATGTAAGGTGAGTCACATTGGGATACATTATGGAAGTATGGCATCGGCCTTGGTGGATCAGTCCAATCATTTCAGATGTTCCCCGATGAGACGTGGGCCCTAACGACAATGTATTACGTAAGAAGCTTCAAGTCTTCAAGTGGTAGATTGTAAATCAACATTGAGGTGAATCAACAATGGATGGATACAAGTTATAAAGTATGAGATGAGATTAGGCCATCAGTCTTAAGATGAGCAGTAATGAAGAAGCGTTAAAGGACTTAGATTTATACATATAGGATAAGCAACGAGAGTAACCTGGAGTTTTGTAGCAGACCTCAGTAACGATAAATCGAAGTAAGAGTTATGGTATAATATGACCTACCTTGATGCAGTAAAGTCATACCGATGGATAAAAGATCTGTGAAATAACGTATAGCAATATTCGCAAGTTCAACAAAGTACCGAGAGAAGAACTTCAATATACCTATAGATTCCCAGAGGGACATCTTGTCAAGCTCTGTATATATTTACAAAGTAAGGCCTAGAGATTGGCTAAAAGCTGGAGGAAAAATGAGAGAAGAGTCGTATAGACGCACTTACAAAGTCAGAATCGTATAGGTTTATGATAAAAGGTAGCAACATTAACAAGATTGAAAAGATTCCGACCATAAGTCGTGGTGTGGGAAAGAGGCCTAAAGGGGGAAATGCCCTAGCCATTGGAGTTATTCGCCGAACAGTTGCCTAGATGGCAAAGAGAGTACTAAAGTGTTCGCAAGAGCTATAGGTTATGAAAATGATAAGGGCATCAGTCAACATTCGAGGATGAATATTCCAAAGGGGGAATGATATTACACCCCATATTTTTGTACGTGAAAGTACGCTATAAGTAAATTGATAAAAGTTCGGGAATGAGATTGTTTTGAGATTATAAGTATTATGCTACTTCAAACCAGTGATAAGTAAATCCGTGAAGGTGAGAGGGTGATCGAGTGGAAGAAAATGAGTTTCGTCAAGTTTGGCATTTTAAGGTAAATTACGGCCCGAGCTAAAATACCCGGTATTTATAGACTAATGCCATACAAGGTACCGCAGGACCATGATAGTAAGGTGTATAAGGTATGTGAAAAGTGAGTAGTATTTTAAGTAGGTGGAAATAATTCTTAATTATGTGGGTAATTGGTTAATTATTGGGTAATGGGACATTACCTAGTTAATTAATAATTAGTGGTGGATTAATTGAAATCTTTGGATAATGACTAAAGCAAAACAATGTGGCAGCCAAACACTTTTTATAAATGTGACTCTTGAATTCACATGAAATGTGGCAAGACAAGGAAAATGCTTTGGCCAACTAAGCCATAAGTGGGGCCCACTCCCACTTAGTAAAAGACTTATCAAAAATCAGAAAGATTATGCTTGAATCAAAACACCAACAATTCCAACAATATTTTCTTTAGCCTTCTCCACGTGAATTGCCAAAATACATTCACCTTAACAATGCATCCTAGCTAGCTATATGCCAATTTGATTACCGAAGTCCAATTCACATTCAATCATTCATGTGTGGTGTCTGATCACATCTGATAACATTCATGCGTTATTTTCAAAGAATTAGGTTGGATAACACCACAATTATAAGATATGTGTGTGCTAAGTAAGTATCGGATGAATTCCCAAATGAATTCATATGAAATTTCATAACGCTACAGCAGTGTGAGATGCAATTCTAAGGAAGCATGGTACAATCTTTCTCAAGAATATCATACGTATTTTTCCCTACTTCGATCCGCCATTACATATTTTATCGTAATCAATGTGTATTGGAGGGATTGTCAAGAAAATCGGTTAAGGTATGTTAAGGATATCGCTTCTTTCTTTTGGCATGATACAAATGAAACGAGCAAAATACGCAACTTTCATAAATGACTCTATTCATAGAAATAGTAGGGGTGTCTATATTCTTAATTCCCCATGTGAATTATTATTATATCTTCTATTTGTGGGTCTCAGAAAAATACGTATTTGATAAAATTTATCCGACATGCATATTATTTTTATGACATTCCGAGAAAATGTTATTAACATATTTCTTATGCATTTCATGCATTTATACATTTACATTGACCTATGACCATATGGAATTATATACGCGTATATTATATGTATATGAGATATGGAAAAAGGTTATGGCGTTATATACGCACCACCACCTGATCAGCTGGTATACATTGATGATTTGCCCACAGTGGCCGAGATGATATGATGGGATTCCCTTAGAGGCTTGATGATGTTATGAACACATATACATATGCATGACATGACATTTATACGCATATGCATGACATTATAATATTAAATGATGCACAGAGCTATTCAGATATACATGTTGGGTCTTTTACTCCATGTTTCTCTCATGTCTATTATTTACTGAATTTCATTCCTTACATACTCGGTACATTATTTGTATTGACATCCCTTTTGCCTGGGGACGCTGAGTTTCATGCCCGCATGTCTCGATAGACAGGTCGAGAGTCCTCTAAGTAGGTGATTAGCTCAGCGGAAGATGTTGGCGCACTCCATTTGTTCCGGAGTTACTTATGTGGTCAGTATGATAAGGACATGTACTAATTAGTATGGCGGAGCCCTGTCACGAACTTTATGACATTTATGTACTGTTAGAGGCTTGTAGACATATGTCGTGTACGTAAATGATTGTACGGCCTTGTCGGCCTATGTTTTGAGTTTATAAATGATGATGTTGGCCTATTAGGCCCATATGCCACGTGTATATGATGATGTAATAAGAAAGATACGTTACGTTGGTACTCGGTTGAGTAAGGTACCGGGTGCCCGTCGCGGCCCATCGGTTTGGGTCGTGACACAAATGCTGTAAAGCAAATCAAAAATCTGAAATCACTACTCAAAGCCTTATACACAGGACACTGATCTTAGGTGATGCTAAAGACAATACCAACTTACTCTAATCATCTGAATCCTTTCCTGCTCATCCGAGCTCTTGACATTCTTGTCGACACCAAACTGCAACCTTGATCCTCAACTTCCGAACTACTAATAGGGTATACATTTCATCACATAGAAACCTTTTACTTAACTCATCCCAAGAGAACCATCGCAACACGCGACTGAATCCTCATATCCACAGAAAATACCAACCTCAAGTAGTGGTCTAAACTACCATAATCCTTCTGGGATCCATCTGCACATAACAGGACATAATACTCGAGAGCCTCCAAATAAGATCAGTTACGGCGACCGTCAAGCCTTGCGCGTACCATCACAAATCACATGAATAACCCAACACACTGAAGGAGCTGATCATTGCCATCATTATGCCGATTCAACCATTGCTAACCGACCCGACTCTTTCTAATTTACCCTGGACTTGCCTTAGGAATAACAATTGCTCCATTCAAAACATGGCGAACTCAATCTGCACTCGTCCTGAGTGATCCTATTTCACAAGACCATATTGTCTCAAAACCCATGAACCATTTCATACCCTCCTTGTGCGCATAATCGCGTTTTCAACTGATACACCCATTCTGATGATTCTTCTATAAATCCAAAGTTACATGCTTCCCTTTCTCTCATGATACCCTGTAGACCAAAGATAACATGGAATACTGCAAGCTCCTTTATCATAATCCGCTGCAAAAGCTCGATATTCAACCATACTATTGACTCGAAATCCTTAGAAACCACACCTTAACTTTTGAATCTACTAGGACCGTTATTGAGAGTCACCCACTCTGACTTGATCCCCAATATAATCAACTCCAAGGCTCTGCTACAACATGAGTACACTCTCAAAGAAGCACCTGGCCAAATCATCTTCCTTGTAACTCATCGCTACACAAAACATAAATTCTGAGTCTCCCCAAAGCCTGAGCATGAATCGATAAGTCCAACTATAGCACACATTCCTCAAATCTCTTGCTCAAATTACCACTGATGGTCTCTTCCCTTAGTCGTAATAACCCATCAATATGCCGATAACCAGAAATCTTACAAATAGATGACCATGCAATCCAACTGTAGGCGGTGGGACTCTCCTACTTAGCTTGAAGCTACTATTGCATATACCTGGAACCGACCAAGATTCTTCCTTCATCGACATGATCTAGCACAATCAACCCGTCAAATTCCACGAAATCCTTTCTATTAAACACTTCATGAATACTCTGAATCACTAGCCACATGCACCTATTCGACCTCTTCCTGGATAGTCAGTAGAAATTCTCCGTAGGAGCTTCGTCAACACCACGCAACCGCTAACCCGCTCACAGGAGATGACCCACCTGTGGAAACTACAAGCCGACATATCCCAATGTCGCTGCACTTGGTATAATTACTATGAAATCAGTAGATCATCCTGAGTCCGAGCTCATTCACCAGCTACACTAGTCCGTTCACTCCTCATGGACATCAACTAAAGGTGCGACAATACATTCCAATCCAAAATCATGTTGTATCCTTCTTCATATCAAGCAACTCCTTTCTGCTGTATCCAATCTCCTGCCGTATAATAGCCCGTATTTCAAATTAAGTTCGTAGACCCAGTCACTGCCTACCATGAATCCCAAATCACTTTAAACTTTTCTCAAGGAGTGTAGCTATGCTATCACAGAATCAACATGCTACTCTGCCACTTTGGTCAAACTCGCTCCTTTAAGCAACTACTCGACTTCTGTTTCTCACACTTGGCCTTCTAGGAACTTAACCACCACAAAACACCTCCAACATGTCCTTCCTCATCCTTCACTGCCCAGTTGTTGCCTTAAAACAAAATCTACCTCTGTTGCACTTGAACCGATAGATCGCTACCAACTTTAAACCCTTCCGGAAATCATCTTTCTCGAGCCATCAATACCGGGAATGCTGATTCGATCCTGAACCACTGCACACTGTGACCTCTGACAGCCGCTTTTCTCGGCAACATTTATAGTACTTTGCCCCAAGGCGAATTGAAGTAAGCATAAAACTGGCGAACTTAACACATTATAACCAATCAAGGACGATGACGCCACATAACAGGCGAAGATTCCATCACGCTCGAAAATATCGAGTCCCGCTACTCCATCAACCCAAGTCTGAACATTCTTAGTTCGATTGCCTTTCCTCCGTCGGAAGTAAAATACCGAATCTCTGTATCATACACTGAGTAAACCTCCTTTTAAGTTATTCACTACCCCAACACATGGGCAAGCATCCTACCATCATATCAATACTGTATGATAATAACTCATGAGCATCAAAGCAACCTGTGCATAGCCTCAGAGCTCTCAAAAGTACAGCTGCTGAGCTGAAATGATAGAATATCCTTCCACAAGGCGATGACAATAGCCCAATAAATTACGCAGGGAGAAACATCCCGCACCACATCTGCAGTACCGTTACAATTCCTCAATTCCCGATTTATAACCAGTGCTTCATGTCGCATAAGATTGAATGGGAAAGAAATGAAGGCATAAGCCTCAAGGAAATCAAATCGCACGATGAGGAATCAAGAAGGGAAGTGCTCCTAACAGTCCTGTAGCCTTTCGAAGATAAGTACAGACATCTCTGTACCGATTCGCAAGACTCTACTAGACTTGCTCATGACTCGTGAGACCTAAGTGAATCTAGTGCTCTGATACCATGTTGTCACGACCCAAAATTCGTTAAAGGTCGTGATGGCGCCGGACACCACTGCCAGGCAAGCCAACACTAAATAGTTAATTAAATTCTCATTTTAATATTTTTAAAATCGTAAATTTACTTCAATTTATCTAGTAAAAGATGAATTTATAGAATAATAACAATGTTTTCCAATTTTAATACTGAACATCCCATAATTATCCCAGAACCTGGCGTCATAAGTGCATGAGTATTTTTCTAGGAATTTAAAATAAAATACAATAACTTTCCGGAATACATTTGGATATGAAAGAAAATAAATTACTCTGATGCAGACTCTGTTGGCTGCGGGTCGTACATAAGATGCAGCTCACCTAATTTCCCGTAATAATCGCGCCTCTGCACCCACAAGGCCACTAGTAATATATGTACCTGCACAAAACGTGCAACAAGTGTAATATGAGTACGTAAATCAACGCGTACCCAGTAAGTATCCCGCCTAACCTCGAAGAAGTAGTGAAAGGGGTCGACTCGGACATTTACTATGGTCTATAATCAATATACCAATGATATGATAAATTATGGGGTTTTATAAGGCAACTGTAAACTCAATAACATGAAGCAGATAAATAATTCTCTTGTTAATAGGGGATTTCCAAATTTGTTCTCGCCTTTCAAAAATTTATATCTCCAGCCAATGAGGACATATCAATTATCAATAATTTCAAAACAATCAATTATGTCATGCGCAAATCATGTCGAGGTCGTACGGCTCGATCCAACAAATATTTAAATTGTGCACTACTAGAGGGTCGAATGGCACAAACTATAGATGCATCTATTTAATCTGCCGAGGCGTTCGGCCCGTTCCACAAAAGATAAACACATTCAGACAACCAAATCAAGGATTTATTTAGGTTTGATGTTTAAAGAAATATCAACTCTCAGTAACAGTCAAGTGACCCGTCCAAAACCCAAGTAGGTGAAGTCTAACCCTTTTTAAATTCCTTTATCAAGTCCCAATCTCTTTTAAGCAATTTAAATTAACCATAAGGTTGCAAAAATCACAAGTAGAGCATGAGTTGGGTCCTAGACTACCCAGGCTTAGCATAATAGTGGCTACGCAGGGACTTTCGTCACCTCGTGCATACGTAGCCCTCATAAATAGCAGCACATATTGTATTATTTCACCTATGGGGTTCTTTCCCTCTTAAAAGGTTAGAAAGGTGACTTGCCTCAGTCCGGATTTTCATAACCGGCTCCCAAGGCCTTCCGACAACTCAAACCGACGCCCAACGCTCTGAAACTAGTCAAATAAGTTGCAACCCAATCAAAAATGTGCTATAATACTCATAATTAATCAATATATAAAAATTCCCAATTCCCCTCGGAAAGTCGATAAAATCACCCTCGGGCTCACTTGCCCGGATTACGAAATTTTTCGAACATAAACATTACTCATAACATTACGAACTCAAATATATAATTTATTCCCAATTTCATGTCCAATTTTGTGGTCCAAATCCAAAATACCTAGTTCTAGATTTTTCTTCAAAATCCTATATTTCTATAAATTTTCATGTCTAAATCCATATATAAACCATTTATTTAACTTGCAATAGGTGGGAATCACCTACCTTGACATAGATGATGAAGATAGAGCTCCAAAATCGCTCCAAGACCGGCTCCCATGGAAGAAATGATGTAAAAATGGCCAAAATCACGTTTTTTAAAAACTCCACTGCCCAGGCGACCTTCTTCGTGATCGCGGGAACACCTTCGCGATCGCGAACCTCTGCCTGATCAACCTACGCGAACGCGAGCCCAGCTCCGCGAACGCGAAGGCCAAACCTCCATGCCTCAGACCAATGCCTTCCGCGATCGCGTACTAGCCCCTGCGATCCCGAAGACCAACTTCGCCAGCTCCCAGTCAAGCGATGAACAACCCAAACACCAGAAACCAGCAATCATAAACAGGGGGAATTTGGTCTGAAACCATCCCGGAACACATCCGGAGCCTCCGGGACCCCAACCAATCCTACTAACCAGTCCCATAACACATTACGAACTTGCTCGAGACCTCAAATCGCATCAAACAATATTGAAATCATGAATCGCACCCCAATTCAAACTTAATGAACTTTGAAACTTCAAACTTCTACAATTGATGCCGAAACCTATCAAATCACGTCTGATTGACCTCAATTTTTGCACACAAGTCATAATTGACATTACGGACCTATTCCAACTTTCAGAATCGAATTCCGACCCCGATATCAAATAGCCCACTTCCGGTCAAACTTCTCAAAAACTTTTAACTATCTAGCTTTAGCCAAATGACTCCAAAATGACCTGCTGGCCTTCGAATCCACTTCCGGACGCACTCCCAATTCCAGAATCACCATACGGATCTATTCCCAGAATCGGAATCCCAAAAGGACATCGATAACATTGAAATACACCTCAACCCAAATTTATGAAATTCTTCCAAAATGCCAATTTCCACAATATGCGCTGAAACACTCCTGGTGTATCCAAAACCCGATCCGAACATACGCCCAAGTCCAAAATCATCATACGAACTTGCTGGAACCTTCAAATCCCGATTCTGAGGCCGTTTACTCTAAAATCCAATCTTAGTCAATTCTTCCAACTTAAAGCTTTCGAAATGAGAATCTTCTTTCCAAATCAACTCTGAACTTCCGAAATTTCAATTCCGACCACGCGTATAAGTAATAATACCTGAAGTGAAGCTGCTCATGGCCTCAAACCTCCAAGTGACGCGCTAGAGCTCAAAACGACCGGTCGGGTCATTACAAAGCTAATAACAATGATAACAACAATAATCAACCAGTGATATAAACAACAAGGCAGCAAGAACACCATAAATATTACTCAAACAATAATGAACACAAATACACCAAAATAATCAAGTCCTACAAAATATACATCTTTCATGTATAAGTTTTTCAAATAAAAATCTTTAAAATATAATCCTTTCCAATAAATATATTTCGCATATACTTCCTTCAAATAAATATCTTTCAGATATAATTCTTTCAAATAAATATCTTTCGAATATAATCCTTTCAACCATTATTTTGAATATGATTCTTTCAAATAAAAGTCATCCTGTGACACCTCATTTATAATCATAAATAATACGGGTCCCAGCCCACTTTCGTATTTCCACAGCACCTTGTGCCCATATTTCTATCATAACCGCAAGGACAACTCACGTGCCAAAAATATCAATATATAAAATTCGAACAATCAATTTACTTTCAATAAAGTAAGGTTATGGTTTTTAAATCAAGTAAGAAATCAACAAAGAAATGAATTTATTTTTGAAATAGTTTGAGCTAAGAAAATGACATTTCAATTTAAATAAAGCATCTGATAGGCTACTGATTTGGATGTAAAACTTATTAAATTAAATATAATAGTAATTTCTTTTATTTAAAATAACTCATTCATCGAAAACAAGTACAAACCAGAAATACAAATGCTCAGAGTGTCGTACGAAAAGCCAACACAATATAACATGAGTAAATAACAGGGGGCTCCCGAGGTACCGCCTCGTAGTCCCAAAAGTAAATGCACGACAGGGGAGCTCTCGAGGTACCGCCTCGTAGTCCCAAAAGTAAATATACAAGACAGGGGAGCTCCCGAGGTACCGCCTCGTAGTCCCAAAAGTAAATATGCAAGACAAGGGGGAGTTCCCGAGGTACCGCCTCGTAATCCCAAAAGTAAATATCACAGCATAATACAACTTGCACCTCAAGTGCTCAAATATCACAATACATCACAAATTGTACATTAAGTGCTCAAATATTACAACATGTCACAAATTGCCCATAGGCCACAACCATTTCCAAAGATACGACAAAATCAATTAATTCCACAGCAATTAGCCCAAGTGTCATGACCCAAAATCCAACTAGTCGTGATGGTACCTAAACCAACCCGCTAGGTAAGCCAATTAATAACTAACCAATTCCAATAATATTAATAAGACAATTATTGAAAAGAAATTATATGAATCTAATACATTTTTCCAAGAACTGGTAGTACAAATCATGAGTTTCTAAGAATAGAATTTATAAAGCTGATATGAAGTAAATACATCTTCTGTTTGAAAAGTACATAAAAAGAGGTTTTATAAATCTAAGGCTACCATGAACAAGAGGCAGCTACAATAGGAACGCAGGTACACCTTCAAATTCGGCAACCATCGAGCACAGCAACAACAACAGCCAACATCTTCACGCAATGTGCAAAAGTATAGTATCAGTACAACCGACCCCATGTACTGAGTATGTAACAGACCTAATCTTAGGTTGAAAGCAGTGACGAGCTGGAACATACGTCTGGTCCAACACCAATAACCAATAGCAGTTCATAACAATGTAGGGAATATAAATAATAAAGTAACTCAACGATAAAAATGCTCAGCTTTTTCACAGTTTTCCGAAAATAGTTCCACTTTTCAAGAATATTAGTGAAAACTTAAATCCTTTACCGAAATCGTCGTAAAATATGAGATAATTTGAAAACCGTAAATTTTTCCAAAAAAGTCCTTTCCACAATAAATTAGATGTTTTGTTTTCTTTCCAGATAGCAAGTATGAAATACCTCTCTATGCCCACATATCAATATGTGTAAAAATTCATGAATGACGTGATACCTTACAATATGAGAAAAAATGCATCTTTATGCATGTATATCATGTGTGCATGCCAATGCCATGTATCTCAGAGATGAATCATATACTCACACTCTCAGAGTACTCAATCGCATTGTCTCATACTTTTTACTCATCATGCTCAACTACTCAGTACTGTATATGGCCCAGGAAATCCATCCCAGAACATATACAACACTGACTATAAGTCACCCAGTACCGAGGAAAAAGGGCAATCCAACCCTGTGGAGAAATCCATCTCCAGGTATCAAGTACTTCGGACAAATCCATGTCCAGGGAAATCCATCCCTCAATAATATCATCCGCGCTCACTGGGGTGTGTACATACTCCAGAGGGGCTCCTACAACCCAAGCGCTATCATAGGCCAGATCCAGGCATAAATCGATATAGCATGCTGCGGTGTGCAGCCCGATCCCATAACTCTCACTCATAATCAGGCTCTCGGCCTCACTCAGTCATCAATCTCTCCAGTCTCACTCACGGGCTCACAATGTCATGAAACTAGTCCGATAACAATGATATGATGTATCAATAAATAACAACTGAGACTGAGATATGATATGAATGCATGAATATGATTGAGTACGAAATATCAATGACATCAGTGAGATGACAGCAAGAAACGATAATTATGGGTCTCAACAGTATCGGCATAAAGCCTAAACATGATATCTAGCATGATTGACAGCTCAATTACTTTATCACAAGGTGAAACTACGGATATCAACAAAACTAGGGCCACTATACAGTGCCATGGAAACAATGGAGTCCCAATTCACATAGTGCACGCCACACGCCAGTCACCTAACATGTGCATCACCTCAACACAAATCACATAACATGTATTTCGGGGTTTCATACCCTCAGCTCCAAGATTAGAAGAGTTACTTACCTCGAACAAGCCAATTCCAACACCGAGCAAGTCAAGCGATGCTCCAAAATGCCATCCCGCGCGTTCCGACCTCCGGATGGCTCGACACTAAACAAAAATAACTCAAATAGATCAAATAATACTAAAGGAACCAATCCCGATCGAAAAAGATCAAATCTTGAATCAAAAGCTCAAAATCGGGCAAAAGCCTAACCCGGGCCCGCACCTCGAAACCCGACAAAATTAATGAAATCTAACAACCCATTCAGTTACGAGTCCAACCATACTAGTTTCACTCAATTCCGACTCCAATTCAATGTTCAAAACTTAAAAATTCATATTATGAAACTTTAGACCAAACCCCCCTATTTTCTTCTTTAAATTCATCAACCAATTGCTAAAAAAAAAGATGGATTCATGAAATGTAATCAAAGCCGAGTAGAGAACACTTACCCTAATCCTTATGATGAAATTGTCTCCAAAAATCTCTCCATTCCGAAGTTCATAGCCCAATATGTGATAAAAATGACCAACCTCGAACTTATAACATTCTGCCCAGCGAATCCGCATTTGCGGTCAAATTGATGCATCTGCGACCACCGCTTCTGCAATAATTCCTCGCTTCTGCGAAACAGCCTCACTCAGCAAAATCTCGCACCTGCGGTCCTTAAGCCGCTTCTACGATTGTGCTTCTGCGCACTTGAACCACATCTGCGGTTGCGCAGGTGCGTCCAAGCACCCGCACCTGCGATCCTCACACCCAGCTCCCTTTCTCGCTTCTGCGATGGCACTGCCGCTTTTGCGGCTCTGCACCTGCGCTCAACACTCCGCAAATGCGGTCATACCAGAACCAGAATATCTTCAGCAATGCAACATGGAATGAAAATGGTCTGAACCTCGTCCGAAACTCACCCGAGCCACTCGGGACCCCATCCAAATGTACCGAGAAGTCCCATAACCTAACACGGACCTACTCAAGGCCTCAAAACACACATAACAACATCGAAACGACGAATCACACCTCAATTCAAAATCATTGAACTTTGAAACTTCAACTTCCACAGCCGATGTCGAAACCTATCAAATCACGCCCGATTGACCTCAAATTTTTCACACAAGTCATATTTGACATTACGGACCTTCCCCAACATCCGAAATCAGAATCTGGCCCTGATATCAAAAAGTCCACTCCCGGTCAAACTTTCTAAAATTCCAACTTTCGCTGTTTCAAGCCAAATTCCACTACGGACCTCCGCATCACAATCCGGACGTGCTCCTAAGTCCAAAATCACCCAACGGAGCTAACAGAACCATCAAAACTCTGTTCTGGGTTTAAATTCACAAAAAATCAAACTTGATCAACTCCCCCAATTTAAAGCTTCAACAATGAAATCCATTCTTCCAATTCAATTTCGAATAACCTAAAAATTAAAACCGACAATTCATATAAGTCATAATGCATCATACGGAGCTACTCATACCCGTAAACTACCGAGCGAAGTACAAATACTCAAAACGATCGGTTGGGTCGTTACACCAAGGCTCCACACAACGTATATAAAATCTCCAAAACAACAACAAGGATGGAAAGAGTAACTCGGCATAGGACAACGCCTTCTTAAATCCAAATTTCCGATAAATATATAATACCTCTTTTTAAACTTATTTACTTAATTACTTGCAGATAGTAAAATCCATAATATAATTATTTTCGGGGAATATCGAATCAACAAACGCAGAGAATTCACATAAAATTTCAAGTAACAATCACACCAATTTATCATATAAAAACAAATTCGACAAATAAGGATTTGAGGCATGGCAAATAGAGGATTAAATAAATGCCCACATATATTCAGTTTAATACGTAAAAATGATTAAGACTTTAAACCAATAAGTTTTGCACATATAAGCCCGAGTACGTGCTCGTCACCTCGCGTACACGGCTTTTTCACATTTCACAAATGGCATAATACTCAATGCCTAAGGGGTAATTCCCCCACTCAAGGTTAGGCAAGATACTTACCTTTATAAAGTTATGCCGATATTCCAAAATCACCTTCTTGCTTGAATTCACCTCCAGACTGCTCAAATCTATCCAAATTAATTGTATAACTTCATTAAAATTCATCGAAAACAATCCAGGATAATAAAATGTCGACTTAAAATTTCACATTAAAAAGTCAACAAGTCAACGCGGGACCCGCCTCACGGAAGCCGACAGATTTTTCATGAAATCTGAACACCCATTTTGATACGAGTTCAACCATACCAATTTTATCAAATTCCGATAACGAATCGACCTCCAAATCATAAATTTTTGTTTTTGAAAATGTTTTACAAATTTCTCCAATTTCTTCCATTTGATTCATTAATAATTGATGAAAACAACCATGGAATCATGAGGTATAATAACCTTTGGATATAGAACATTTACCCCAATCCATATGGTGAAAATCGCCTCAACAATCTCTTCAATTCGAGCTCCATAGCTCCAAATATATTTAAATGGCCGAAACCCTCGTTTTAAGAATCTGTACAGGCAAGCCGCATTTGACATTTGCGATTTGCCTCAGCCCAGAAAAATAGCACTATCAGCCTTCAGTAAATCGATTATAAGTTTCTGTACAAATGTCCAAATGATGAATGGTTTAACTTTCGGAAAAATAGACACCAAGAGCTACAACTTTCATGTTTTGATCATCACTCAATTCCTTATATATTGCGACATATAAGCTCCTAAAGTCAGCCATGTGTAGCAGAAATTTCTGGCGATGCACACTGTTGTAGCCAAAATCTGCAGTACCAGCCTTCAGTCAATCGATCATAACTTTCTGTAAAAATATCCAAATGATGAATGGTTTATCTTTATGAAAACTAGAATCAAAGGGCTATAACTTTCATGTTTGAAAATTTCTAGATTCTTTATAGTTTTCGAGATATAAGCTTCAAAAGTCAGCTCTGCGCATCAGAAATCTGGCGATGCACACAGTTGTAGCCAAAATCTGCCGTATCAGCCTTCAGGCAATCGATCATAACTTTCTATATAAATATCTAAATGATGAATGATTTATCTCTATAGAAACAAGAATCAAAGGGCTATAACTTTCATGTTTTGAATTTCCAGATTCCTTATAGATTTCGAGATATAAGCTTCCAAAATCCCAACGCGATTGAACCATTTACTGCTAAAAACAGTTTCTGCCAACAGAAAGTCCAGCAGCTTCAACAAGGCGCCAAACGATCTGAACCCCATCTGAAACTCATTCCGAACCACTCGGGACCTTGTCCAAATATACCAATAGGTCTCGTAACATAACACGGACCTGCTCGAGACCTCAAATCACATCAAATAATATCAAAACTACGAATCGCACCTCGAATCGAATTATGAGTTTATGAATTTTCCAAATTCTATAATTTGCGCCGAAACGTATCAAATTAATCCGGAATGACTTCAAATTTTGCGCGCGAGTCTTAAATGACATAATAGAGTTGTTCCAATTTATAGAATCGAATTTTGACCCCGATATCAACAAAGTCAACTCCCGGTCAAACTTTTCAAAATTCTTCTATTTTCCAACTTTCGCCAAAATACGTCGAATTATCCTACGGACTTCCAAATCCAAACTCGAGCATACACGCAAGTCCGAAATAACTATACCAAGCTATTGGAATCATCAAAATTTTATTTCAGAGCCGTTTGCTCAAAAGTCAAACTCCGATCAACTTTTTTTATTTAAACTTCAAAAATGAGAGTTGTTCTTTGAATTAAATTTCGAATCTTCCGAAAATCAAACTCGACCATACACGCTAGTCATAATACATATTACAAAGTTTCTTGGGACCTTAAGTCACTGAACAGGGCGTAAATTCTTAAAACGATAAGTCGGGTTGTTACAAATGTCCTCCATTCTTGTGGAGCGGGCCGAATGTCTCGGCAGTATAGATGCATCTATGGATCGTGCCGCACGTCCCTCGGCAGTGTACACGACACTCTGGACTGGGCCGAACGATCTTGGCAGAAATCGTGCCTAATAATAATAATAACACGATACCTTGATATTTTTTTGCAGCTTGTGAAGCTAATTGATAAATTGAAAATTATTAAAATTTAAAAGAATTAATTATTTTTGCTGGTCAAGGAAATTATTGTTGTTCAAATAAATTATGTTTATTTAAATATTTCTATTGTAATATTATTAACCCATAATGAGTGTCAAAGTTGACCTCTCGTCCTTACTTCTTCGAGATTAGACTTGATACTTACTGGGTACACGTTGTTTACGTACCCATGCTACGCTTTGATGCACTTTTTATGCAGGATATGAGACAGGAGTTTTAGATGGTCATACCGGAGCGCATCCATGATACCCCGAGGCCTTGTGGTGAGTTGCCTCTTTGAGTCGTTTTATAGCGACTAGTGCCTCTCCTTGTATTTTGTATTTTATCTATTTTATTTCGGTTAGTATTTAGAATTTTTGTATAATCTACTAGATGCTCATACTCTTGTGACACCAGGTCATGGTACACACGCTAGTAGAATTTTGAATTTTTAGTATTTTTCTTGGTTTTTATTTAATCAGAACCTTTATATTTTCTTAAATATTACAAGTAAGAAGAGTTTAATTACTCGGATAATTATTAAAGAAATAATATATGTTTGATTCACTAGTTGGCTTCCTAGCTGTGAAGTTGGGTGCCATCACGACCTATAGGTGAAATTGGGTTGTGACAATTTCTCCTGATTTATTACCTAGATCTGAATTTATTAAATCATAGCGTGTAATAGAATTTATATTATTGTATTTATTCTAATTTTTGGAGTATTTTTTTCTTTTACCACCTCTCTACAAATATAAATATAAGTATACATAACTACCAAATTCCATTCGTTATTCAATTTCTACACTACCAAACGAAGAACGAAATTTAAGCTTGTCCCAACTATTCTCACACAAACTCATTTGCCTAATGAAGAACCTCACAAAGATTTTCCTAGTGCTTTCTATAATTTATCTCCTCCTAACTTTAGCAGTTGCTGGCACTAGCGGAGGCGGAGGCGGTGGCAGAGACGGCAGTGTCGGAGGCGGCGGAGGAAGAGGCGGTAGTGGTGGTAGTGGCCGGTTTAGTGGAGGCGGTGGCGGTGGTGGAAGAGATATTGGAGGATGTTGCGTGCAATTGAACCACTGAAATGACGTGGGCGGCTTCCATTCCTCTGGTTAACACCATAGATTCTTCGGAATCCACCAACAAGCAACACCAATACCTCCTCTCAGATAGATCTTCCTTGCCATGGAAGCAGCTCTAATGTAGTACCAATCATGGTCGTTTGGGGCAAACTCTTTCAGTTTACCATTTCCTCTCTAGCTGATTAGGAAGGGGGTGAGAGAGGACATGCATTGAGAGGTTGCCCTCGAGGGGATGGTAAACTGAAAGAGCTTGCCCCATACGACCCTGATTGGTATTACATTAGAGTTGCTTTCATGGCAAGCTGCTTTCATGGCAAGAAAGATCTATCTGAGAGGAGGTATTGGTGTTGCTTATTGCCTGTTGGTGGATTCCGAAGAATATATGATGGTAACCAGAGGAATGGAAGCTGCCCACGTCATTTCAGTGGTTCTATTGCATTACCATGTCTAATTTTTTATTTTTTTTACTTTTCATTTTTTTACTTTTAAAAATTGAATAAAAATTTACGTGTGAAAATAGAGTACATAGACGAAGTAAATGCTATTGTGTCCGTGATTATTAATTTGTATTAATTAGTATATTATTAATTGTGTGAAGATATTTTTACATTGTATATTTTACATCATCATTGTATATAAATAATTAAACTGATATAATGGAACCGCAAGAACTGTCTTGAAGTTTGAAGAACCGGTCTTGCTCTCTTTTTACGGTTATGGTTATGTTTTAAATATATTGCAAATGCTGATTATATTTTAAAGAGAAACCCATAAGTGGCTATTGGTGCACTTTTGCTAAGCCCAACTGAAATAATTTTGGACAAATATCACTTTTAGCCTGTGACCGAAACTATTTATATTTGATAACCGCAAAAATATATATATAAGAAAAATCGTCTATTGATCCATTATAGATCTTCCCTGCCAGCGCAAAGGGAAATCGGAAATTTTAACAAAACAAATCTTTTGTTGATTAAACAAGCATCCTAACCATGATTAAGAATAGATATTACTATCATTTAATTCTCTTCATCTTTCATAACCAATAAAATATCAAAATCTCCCAAATTTGGAATCAATTGAAATAACTTCGCAAAGCATTGAAGCGAACTGAAAACAAATGTGAGTGATTAAAACTAGCTTGGTAAAAATTGTGATATGCTACTGATTAATGGGGAGTGTAAGTGTATTGGTATTTTATGATAAAGTGGTTTACAAAAATGGCTAATCCTGTAAAAGATTTTTTATTTTTTAAATGCAAAAAGTATACGAATTTTTGTCTAACTTAAACATTTTTTTCACAAAGTTTCTCCAGCAAAAAGTTTAGTTACGGATTGTTTAATATTTGAAACAAAGTTAAGAATAATCTATATTTAATTTATAATTATAGGATATTTCATTTTAATGATTTACAACACATCTTGATCGTGATTATTGGTTACTTTTGCGCTTTGACACTAGTTGTAATGTTATAATATATATATATATATATATATATATATATATATATATATATAAATTTTACTCTATACATATTTGACAAGAAAATATCCATCCCCTAAAATTTAACATTACAACTAGTGTCAAAGCGCAAAAGTAACCAATAATCACGATCAAGATGTGATGTAAATCATTAAAATGAAATATCCTATAATTATAAATTAAATATGTTAAAATCAAATCTGGATCTTTAATATTCAAATGATAGAGAATAGAAAATGAAAAAGAATTATTAGAAATTTTCACACATCTGTACACTTCTCTTCACACTTTTACACATAAATTAGCAATACTCTTATTTATGATAGTACAAAATTTATTTTAATTAAAAATACGAAAATCAATATCTATAATAAGTAAATTTTAATTAAACATGAATTAGATAAATTTACAAATACTAAATCCTAAATAATCATATTCTGTCTTTTGGAGTAAGTTGTTTTTTCTTTTAACACCTGTCTACAAATAAATATACATACCTAGGCAAATTCTTATTTCTTTTTCAATTAGCTTACAAATTCATTACTCCGTATTTGCCTAATGAAGAACCTATACGTTAAGAGTAGGGGCTCATCGGAACCCGTTGGCGTCGACAAAGTCACTGTATATATAGGAATATACCTGGAGGATCCCTTAAATATTTTACTAGTAAAGTTGGTGGAGTGTATTGCTGAAGCCTTCTACCGTGTGCTTTTGCTGTCTTGGGATCGAATCCAAAGTCCAGTGTTTTAGATATTCCATGTACTTTATTGATTTCAATTATTGTTTTACGTAGTAGCATTCATTTGTTTTATTTTATCTTTTTTAATTCAATTGTCATTTACTAATTCTTGATCCTAAAATTAACTTAATTAATGTTAATTTTTTTCAAGATCCTCCCTCAAAATCAAAAGCTCCAAACCGTAGCTTATATCTCTGCAAATAGAAAATTACAAACCCTTCTTCCTCACTTCGATAAAATAGCAACGATTCTGGCGCCGACAATTGAGAATCTATCCTTTCTATCCTATTGATAAGTTATCATAATCACTAAGTTTTTAAACGATTGCTGTATAGGATAAAATATGTTATGACATATGGCTGCTTAAAAGAATGACACGTGGAATCGAAGGCAATTATCCCGTTTGGCACCGGAAGGAACGACACTCATAAAGAGGCAATAAATACCCTATGCCCGGTGGCATTAATGAAGAATATTCTACAGTATTGAGTGCACTGCCCGTTATAAAAAATTTGTCATTTATGTTCATCGTTACATTGACATTAAAGAAGGACACGATTCTAGGACCTTGTTCCCTAGACATAGCTATAAATAGTGAGCTCTGTTATCATTGTAAAAGGGGACGCATTCTCTGACAAACTGATACTATAATTTATTCAAAACTCTATACAACTTTATCTTCTTACTTGGTGTTCTTATCATTGTTGCGCCGAGAATCATTATTTTTACTATTTTATCGTCACATCAAGGCTAAGTGTTACATATTTCTTTAATTATTTTATTATTTCAGGTTCGAATTAATTCACTGGTCTAGAAACTACGTATAAATTCAACTGTACCGTTTGACAGGTAAACAGTTTGGCACCCACCATGGGGCCTAGACAACCGTGTAATTAAGTTGATCCTTCCTCTTTTACTAACGTGCTTTGATTATTTGTCTTAGAAAGAATCACAAGAAATGGCAGATAACAGTGTTAATAACACATACAATCTTGAGGTTTGAGGAGACTAACCTCATTTCGAGGATTCAATCAGTGACACCCACAATGAGGGGAATGATGCCACGCCGGTCCACGACAGGCGATACCCGCGACATGTTCGGGAGGCAACTCCCGATGTGCTGAAGATGAACATGTTGATGCGGTAAGGGTGCTACAAGAGAAACAAGCAATCATTTTGGTCCATCTCACAAAGCATGATAAAGTATAAGTTAGCAAAAAGGGGTTTTGGTTCATTTATTCTCAAATTTTCCATTGGAGACGAGCTTGGGGCGATTTTGAGGGAGTTTCTTCGTCGCCCATCACTAGGTAAGTGATTTCCGCACATTGTTAGCTAATTACATGGATTATACAAGGATTTAAATATGGAGATGTTTAGAAATTTTGAGATTTTAAGAGAAAACGTAGAAATTGTTATTTTTGGATTTTTACCACGAAGTTGGACATGAAATTTGGAATAAGTTGTATATTTTAGTTCGTGGTGTTATGGGTAAAGTTTAACTTCGAAGATTTTTAGAATTCGGGCACGTGGGCCCGGGGGTTAATTTTATAGACTTTTCGAGCAGAGTTGGAAATTTGTTTAAATTGATTAATTATGGGTATTAGAGTATCTCTTGATTGGTTTGCACATTGTTTGAATAGTTTTGGATCGACGAGCTTTGGTTTGAGGTGTTTGAGGGGCGTTGGAGTCGGTTATGAAACTTCGGAGCGAGGTAAGTCTCATGTCTAACTCTGTGAGGGGGAAACTACACCTAGGTGATGTATTTGTTATGTGTTACTTTTTTGGGGGCTACGTACGCTCCATGTGACGAGAGTCTATGCGTAGCTAGATTCATGTTATGTCCGGGTAGACTTAGGTTCCCGCCATGCTATAACTGTACTATTTGAGTTGTCTCTTGCCTATTAAATTCCCTCATATTCCATTGCGACTTGTGACTAGACTTGTGTAGAGTGATAGACTTACTATTGTAGAGATTCGATGGGTTTCATGATTTGCCGCGAGATAATTGTACTTTTCTTACGAATTTCTCCCACATTATGCGTTCTCACCGAAAGGTTTCCCTTAAAAATTTATAACTCACACGTCTATTCGTGAACGAAGTCAAGGACCCATCAAAGCTTCTTATTCTAATTGGATCGGGCCGTTCGCCTCGATGGGATAGATACATCTATGGTTCGTGTCGTTCGACCCTCGGCAGTGCGCACACTATGATGGATCGGGTCGTATGCCTCGGCAGGATTTCTGTACCACGCTCTCATGGGAGTGGCCATTTGCCTCAAAAATAAAATAGATGTATTTATGGTTTGGAAATGTTATGATGTATCGGATCATACACCTCGATTTCTATAAAATACTCTCATGAAATCGTGCGTAATAATTGGCAAGAAGCCATCATATCTGTGAGTTTTGCCTGATTGAACTGTGACGACCTATTTGGTAAAGTCCATTATATATACTCTGATTGAGAAAGTAGCTACTAGCTGAGAGTTTGAGTTATTGCTGAGAGGAGGATCGTACCACGTATTACACTTATTACTTCGTTTATTTTCTCTGATTTACATCTGTTTACTTCTACTGTATCTATCTTATTGGACCACTAGTAACTGTTGATGTCGACCTCTCATCACTACTTCTCTGGGGTTAGGCTAGATACTTACTGGGTACGCGTTGATTTACATACTCATACTATATTTGCTGCATTTTTCGTGTAGGTACACATATGTCCGGTGGCCTTTGGGCGTAGAGGCACAACCATTTCGGGGAGTTTACCGTGAGCTGCATCTTATGTTACGATCCGTAGCCTGCAGAGTCTCCATCAGAGTTATTTATATTTTTCTGTCTAACTTGTATTCCAGACAGATGTTGTATTTTATTATATTTCCTTATTGATGCTCATGCACTTGTGACACCTGGTTTGGGGGGCTCCTACAGGTTATTCACTATTGTAGTTTGTGTAAATTCTATTTCACACCATTTTATTAATAATAATTATTATTTTAAGGTACTAGAATGAGTAATTTAATTGACTAATCACTGTTGGCTTGCCTGACGGCGGTGTTAGGCGCCATCACGACCACTAGTAGATTTTGAGACAATAGCAAAGAACGACCACTATGGGTCCCAACCGTACAAGCATATAGCCTAAACATGATTCCTAGCATGAATCACTCCTCAAGTGCTCTAACACATAAAATTCAGCAAGAATGTTCAGATAAAATGGTTAAATCACAATTTCTACGATGCACGCCCACACGTTCGTCACCTAGCATGCGCTTCACCTCAACATCTATCACATAACACGTAATTCGGGATTCCATACCCTCAACACCAAGTTTTAAAGTGTTACACATCTCGAACAAGCCAAATCCAATACCGATCAAGCCAAATGATACTCCAAAAGTGCCATCCCGAGCGTACTGACATCCGAACGGCTCGAAACTAGCCAAAAGCAACTCAAATACATCAAATAAAGCCCAAGGAAATAATTCCAAATGATAATTGTTGAATCATTAATCAAAATTCCAAAGTCAACCAAATGTCAAACCCGGTCCCGTGCCTCGGAACCTGACAAAATGTAACACCCCGAAAAATATTTCAAAGTACTTAAGCGCTCGTAAGAAAGTTGATGTACGCTAATTATATTATTTTGTATGTAGACAAGGGTTATTAATATAATGGATATCAATTGGATATAATAATAAGTGTATGAGGCATATTATAAGTGATGTGGGGTCTAAAAAGAGCCCTAAGGCTAAGCCAAATTGAAAATTATATGATGGGATAAAGTTTCAAGTGAGTTCGCACAAGACCTAAATTCAAACGTGCATAACTCTCATGATATGAAGTGTTATATGGCGTATTACATATAAAAGGAAAGGTCTATGTGTCTAGTTTCTATTTCTTCAAACCGTTCATTATTTGGACACTCCTACAAGACGTTATGCCAAATTACCAAAGGCTGGCAGAAGGTAATTCTACGGCCAATTCTACGATCGCAAAAGTGGTTATGCGACAACAAAACTGGTCGCAGACCTAGCCAGCGCAGCCCAGTTCTGCGCATCGATTCTGTGGTGCATTGTGCTACCCGGATACCCATTCTGAGGTCCATAATGAGACCACAAACCTGATTTTGGAGGGTTAATTTTTCTATTTTCATAATCCAGCCCCATTTTGATAAATAGGCTTTGGGACTTATTTTGGGTGTTTTTCTTAGAGTTTTAGAGAGAGGTAAGAGTATTTTAGAGAGAGAAGTAGGAAACCTAACATTCTAATCATTCAATCTTGCACCAATCTTCAAGAATCAAGTAAGTTAATCACAAGATCTTCATCTAAGAGGTAAGGTTCCATACCCTAGTCTTTAATTTCCCGTTCGGGGTAAAAGATGGGTGATTGGAAATATGATTCTTGGGTGTAAGAGTATTATGTATACATGTATGGATTTATTATAGGAAATATGAATATGAATCAAGTATTGAAACTCATGGCATAGTGATTGGAAGCCAAAAGTTCTCAATTTAAATGAATACCCATTGTAGAAATTGAAAAATAATTATTTGTTGGAATTTTGTTGGTTGGGTGAGAATGGTTGGTCACACATGTGATGTTAGGATTATAAGTTGCTAAATAATAATGGTTGGATGAATTGTTGGTAAATGATGGTAGTTGGAAGAACTAACTCTATGGTTAAGAAATGTATAAATGTATGTCCACTGTAAATTGTCTAAATGGCCTAAACGATGGAATTGGTTACTAATGTTGGTCCCATCGGATGTTGATATTATAGATTGAAGTTGCTTAGTATAGTAGATCATTGTAGTATCATTAAGGGGTGAATTTCTGTTTCGGATCATTGGCATTGAATTGAGGAGACAAGAAGGCATTCAGAGGTGGATACGCGCGAAATGGAATTCCTGAGTATTGATTAGCTTGCTCGACGTTGGCTTCATCTTGTTGAGGTAAGTAACACTTGTAAACTTGGAGCTGAGGGTATGAACCCTGAATATACGTATTATGTGATTTGGTTGGAGGTGACGCACATGCTAGGTGACGGGCGTGTGGGCATGCACCGTTGAAATAATGATAAAATTGATTTCGTGGAATTTTATAGTAAACTAATCTTGGCATTTTCCTTGTATTGTCATATGTTAAAGGAATTTGAGTTGAGAATCAAGTTAAAATCATGATGAGGATATATGCCAGTATTATTGAGACCCACAGAGATCATATTGTTGTTGAATTTGTTTAAATTGAAATTCGACACTCAATCATGTTTATTCATTTATATCATATCTCAGTCTCTGTTGTTATTTATTGATACATCATATCATCATTTTGGGCTGATTTTCTTGACATTTTTGAGCCCGAGAGACTGGAGAGATTGATGACTGTGTGAGGCCGAGGTCTTGATGGTGAGGATGTTTATGGGATCGGGCTGTACGTCGCAACATGTTTTATTGATTCATGACATGATTGGCTTGTTATAGCGCTTGGGCTGAAGGAGCCCCTCCAGAGTCTATACACACACCCAGTGAGCGCAGGTACCTACTGAGTGGGAGTGTTGACTGATTTGGGAGGATTGAGTGACTGTGAGGTATGAGTGACTGTGAGGATTGAGTGAATAGGAGGACTGAGTGGCTGAGAGGATTTAGTGACTGGGGGGACTGAGTGAATTGATACTCTGAGAGTATGTATATGGTTTTAACACTATGTTGTATTGCATTATCATGCACATTGACATGTAGACATAGAGATGTACTTTCCTCATGCCATTTGAAATGAAATTCCCTATCGTGGAAGAAAGTTTTTGGGAAAAATCACAGTTTTTAGACTAACTCATATTTTGTTGATTTCGGTGAAAATAATTGAGTTTTACTATTATACTTGAAAAAAAAATGTTTATTTTTCCGGAACCGTGAACGAGCTGAGCATTTTATTATTGAGTTATTCTTTGTGTTACCTCAATTTTATTGTTATAAAATGTTGGTGTGGACTCTGACCTTGGTACAAACTCGTCACTACTTTCAACCTAAGGTTAGGTTTGTTACTTATTGAGTACATGGGGTCGGTTGTACTCATACTACACTTCTGCACCTTGCATGTAGATTTTGGATGTTGATGTTATTGTGCATGGCGGGAGTTAGCATTGAAGATGTACCTGCGATCCAGTCACAACTACCTCTTGTTCTTGGTAGCTTTAGAATTATTAATCTGTTCATGTATATTTCAAATAGATGATGTATTTTATTTCACACCAGCTTTGTAAATTCAAATCTTAGAAGCTCATGATTTGTACTACCAGTCCTTGGGGAGTGTATTAGAGTCAGTTAAATATTAATTGAATTATATTGTTATTATTTGGCTTACCTAGCGGGTGAGGTTATGTGCCATCACGGCTAGTTAGATTTTGGGTCGTGACAAGTTGGTATCAATGCTCTAGGTTCATAGGTTCTACAAGTCATGAGCAAGTGTCTAGTAAAGTCTTGCGGATCGGTATGATGACGTCCATACTTATCTTCGAGAGGTTACAAGGCATTTAGGATAATTTCCCATCTTTATTTCCTTATCGTGTGAAATTTATCCAACTTGAGACATAACTCTTTGAATTCCTTCCACGCATTCGTGTGCGCATGTGAGCGCTCGATATCATCTGTGCATCGCCGGTTTGTGATTCTATGAATGAGGTTCGAAATGTGTATTTTGTATTTTGCTGGTGCTCCAGTCTGGATGACTTGAGGCCAGAATTAGACCGCGGCTTAGGCTCAGTAGTTTTAGTTGTGTGAACTTGTACAATTGGACTCATATGTCCGGTAGTGTCCCTATGAGTGGAATTTGTTTTTCGATGAATGGGCGGGTGACCATATGATGATTATATTGTGACCGCGGGATGTGTTTTGATGCTTTGAAAGTGTAAAAAGGACAATTGGGTATTTGACTTCTATCTCGATTTGACGTAGAGTCTCGAGTTATGAATTTGTTGAATGATCTTTCACGTGGTGTAATTGTGGAACAAATTAAATTTTTGTGTCTTGTTGATAAGTTCAAACTCATGAAGGTTAAGTGATTACGTAGGAGTTGTGGCAGTAAAAAGGGTATAGAAAGATGCCAGTTTGAGGTTAAACATGCGGGTTATCACCTGCGGAATAAAGTACAGAGGTATGATCTTTATAATGCTGTGTGGAGAATCTTCTTTTCTACCAGTAGGGGAGATGTATTGGGATTTGAATTTGAATTGGTCAAGAAAGTTGACTTGACCGTCACGAGAATGAAGATGAGCTTAGTAGACGATTTGAGGTACCATATAGGTTGTGATGCATGAGCTTGGGAAGAATTTAGTTAAATCTCACTATGGTGTTATGGCAGTAATTGAATATGGGTATTGTGAATTATTGAATGTTTGGATCTATGTCTTTGAGCCAAGTAGGGGAGCCTACTATTGACAATTCGATTTCATGGTTATAGGTTAAATTAAGTTTTGGTCCGAGATATACTTGTGGAGCAGTTATGACTACGAGGCTGAGATCGAGGATGACTCGAGTAAGGAAATTTCCTGAATACGAGATATAATACACTTATAAAAATATTAAAATCATGGAATGATTAAGTTGTTAATTGCGAAAAATGTAGTGCACATGGAATATGAATTCGACCGGTGGTGATAAGGCAGGGTTACTTCTTTGAGTGTTGTTGTGGTAATGGGGTATGTGTTTTTTGGCCCGTTTGGGCGGTGCAATTCAAGTTTGGGCAGAGTGGGTTACTCTTGAGAAGGTTCTAATGGGTCCGATATTTATATATAGCAATTGAGAATGTTTTCGGACTTGTGTATGGATAGAATCTGAGATTTGCATTTGATGGTGTCGGGACTCGCGGTAATTCTGTATGACTATAGATTCTACATTTCAGTATAAGAAAGGTAAAAGAACAATTTTAAGTTCATATAAGGTGTCTTCAGACTGGGTGTCTCGGTGGTGGTACTTATGGGGTGCTTAAGAAGGAATACAACGACTTATGGGCCTTAGGAAGGTGTTGTTCTAAGTTAGGATGTCTTATAATGAGGCCTTACGAGTGTTTCGTGGCAATACTCTCGGATTTGGCGACAATCGTGGCTTGGTTGAGTTAGAAAGATTCAATTATGATAGCTTGGTTATGTGCGAATGGATTTCAAACTATTCTTGATGGTTTGAACCATATATTTTCTTGTGAGGAACATGTTGTGTATTGTGATTTTCTCCTCGAAGGGAGCAAATGGAAGGTTTCTAACTAACCGGGTATGTAATTTGCTTGTGATTGAGAGTTGATGATGAGATTCTCGTTCCTTTCACATGATGGCATGATAGAAGTGGTGTGTTGTGCGGGATTAAGACTTACATTTGCAAGGTGGCAGTCCAACCTTGAATTAAAGGTCACGAATTTTGGACAACATGATCAGTTTTAGACACTTAGATGAATATTATAGCTGCTCGGTAAATCCTGAGAATGGTGCGTATTTCAGAAGGCACATTGTGATTTGACTTACAGATGTTTCATTGGTATTGCATAACTCACTTGGTTGATAGAATGCTGGTATTCAAATTATTGTTATGTGGCATATGAAAATTATGTAGGTATTCCTAGTGGGATGATCGTGCATGAAGGATGTTTTAGTCATTCGAGTACTGGAGTTGTGATCAGTTACGGTTGTTCATGTATTCTATGAATTTAGATACTGGAAGTTCTCAGAAGCAAATTGTTTCGGGGTCGTGGACTATGAAGGTGTGGCCAAGTTAACTAGATAATAGTACATGTCATGGTTAAGTCATGGAGGACTTTTTAGAGGGCTATTTATCCATGCTCGGATTGCGTTTAGGCTATAATAAGCCTAGAATTGACTGTTAAGCTTTAAGCTATGATGTTCCTAATATATGTAACATTGCGTGAGTTATTTGAGCCGCGATTGAGGCTACATATATAGGGGTTAAAATCCCTGAACGAATTTGGAAAGTGCCTCAATGATGAAAGATTTTTTATTTGAGCTACGATAGCACACTTTGTACATGCATACGATTTAGCATGTCATTTATACCAGTCCAGGAACATGAGAATCTTATCCTACTCATCATATACCTGTATACCTATTTAAATGCTCCCATATGGTATATTTGGACTGGAGGCCTGGGACTATACCATGCAACGCGTGGAATTTGCGAATTTCTCGATCGTTTATCTAATTTAATTGTCTTTCCTTCCTCTTCATGCTATAATATTATTGAGCAGGGTATTTGAGAAATTGAGCACATGCACCCACGATTATTCTCTTCACGAAATTTGAGGAGTTGGTTGGAAATGTTGGGGTTGAATGTCAATAAAGTGGTTAGGTTTAATGAGATGAGGTCATTGGACCTAGAATGAGCACTATCAAATTTGATTACGGTATATTTGGGAGAATAACATCGGCAGTCTACGAAAGTTTTGGAACGAGGTTTTATGGAAAGTGGGGTTTAATACTAGTGCTTAGCTGGTTTTGAGTAGTTACTGTGATAGGGAATGGTGCTGCGAGTATGCGAGTTATATAGTTTGTTGTGTGATTATGTCTGGGGTTATGGTTACAGCTTAATACAACTTGCTCAAATTTATACAGTGTGTAGATGTGAAATTCGAGTCTTAAAAAGAAATTTTGGGATGTTGAAAATTGGATTCCAAGGTTTATGGGCTAAGGCTAAATTAGTAATTTTTAATTATGTGATATCGTCAGGCCTATATGGGATAGGGTGATGTGGGATCACCTCGGGTATGCATGCATGATAAGGTGAAATAGTGATTGAAAGGTTTAAACATGTCAAAGAAGAAGCATCACCCCATGATCAAATATATATTGGATAGAAAATGTAATGACCCAACCAATCATTTTGACTTTTAGAACTCCGTTCCCCTAAATAAAACTCCCCGTATATGCTTTTATTAATTTATGACTTGCGGGGATGGTTGGTTCGGGATTTGGAAGTGTTCGGGTTGAAATCGGAACACTTGGTTCCTTAAGTTGGCCTTAAAATGCTAAGTTTGACTTCGGTCAACATTTTGTGAAAACAACCCCGGAATCAGGATTTGACGGTTCCAACAACTCTGTATGGTGATTTTGGACTTAGGAGCTTGTTCGGAATTTTATTTGGAAGTCCGTAGTCAAATTAGGCTTGAAATGGCTAAAACAAGAATATAAGTTTGGAAGTTTGACCGGGGAGTTGACTTTTTGATATCGGGGTCGGAATCCAGTTTCGAAAATTTTTATAGCTCCGTTATGTCATTTATGACTTGTGTGCAAAGGTTTAGGTCATCAGACTTGATTTGATAGGTTTCGACACCGAATGTAGAAGTTGAAAATTTTAAGTTTCATTAAGCTTGAATTGGAGTATGATTTGTGCTTTTAGCGTTGTTTGATGTGATTTGAGGGTTCGACTAAGTTCGTATGATGTTTTAGGACTTATTGGTATATTTGGTTGAGGTCCCAAGGGGCTCGGGTGAGTTTCGATGGCTAACGGATCACTTTTGGTCTTTGGGAGACTACTGATAGCTGCAGGTATTTTCTTCTGATTTCTTTTTATACGCGATGGCGTAAGTTTGTCTGCGATCACGTAGTGTAATTTAGGCAGAGGCGACTTTGTTCTACGTGATCGCATGAGATAGTTTGCGATCGCGTAGGCTTGTTTGAGGCAGTGATATTTTTGTTCATTGCAATCGCGTGAATAGGGCCGCGATAGAGTAGGTGTGGGAATTTTGTATTCGCGACCACGTGGAGGAGGTCGCATTCACGTAGAGTAAGTGGAGCAGCAGGGAAGGCCACACGTTTGTTCTTTGCGATCACGTGGACCTGCACGTTTTAACTTCGCGATCGCGTGGGATAGTTTGCGATCGCGTAGGGTTATTTTCTGGGCAATGAAAATTTGTGCTACGCGATCGCGTGAGGAAGTTTGCGATCGCATAGAAGAAATCACTGGGCAGGGAGTTTAAGTTCTGAAAATTTTTATCGATCTGGAGCTCGGATTGAGGCGAATTTTGGGAGAGTTTTAGAGAAAACAACGGGGTAAGTGTTCTTAACTCAATATTAGTTAAATTACCCGAATCCATCACTGTTTGTATCATTTAATTGGTGAATTAAGTTGAAAACGTTTGAAAACCCTCTTGGTTAGATTTAAGGGACGAATGATTATCAGAATTTAATAATTTTGGTATGGGTAGACTCGTGGCTGAGTGGGCGTTCATAGTTCATAACTTTCGCCGGATTCCCAGATGTGGGCCCCCCACGGATAATTTTTGAATTAATGTCGGATTTTTATTGAAAACTGTAGTATTTTCTTATGGAATTGATTCCTATAATATTTAGTGATTGTATCGAATTAGTTTTGCTTGATTCGAGCCAGACAGGGTTGGATAATCGTGGAAAAGGCCTTCTAGTGGATTAAATTAGAGCAAGTTGAGGTAAGTCTCCTGTCTAATCTTGTGAGGGGGAAATTACCTCATATGTGATTAAATTAATAATTGTTGCTAATTGTGGGGGCTACGTACTCACGAGGTGACGAGAGCCCGTGCGTAGCTGCTATTTATGCTAAAAGTCCGGGTAGTTTAGGACTCAAATCATGAATTACTTGTGTAAATTGTATTCTTTGTTTTATTAAAATTATTTGATATATATATTGTGAATTGTTAGGGAAAAATATTAAAAGATGAAAATCTCATATGCTTAATTTTCTGTTTAAATTAATTAATTATTAAAAGAAATTGTTCACCCTCTCGAATTGATCTTATAATAAATATACTCTCCTTCCGGAGGTACATAAGAAAATGTCCTCCTTTATTATGGAGTGGGCCGAACACCTCGGCAGGATAGATGCATCTATGGATCGCGCCGCACGTCCCTCGGTAGTGTACACGATACTCTGAAATAGGCCGTATGACCTCGGCAGAAATCGTACCTAATAATGATAAAAATTATACGATACCTTGCTATTTTAATTGCAGCTTGTGGATTTAATTAATAGATTGGAAATTGTTACATTTGAAGGGTTTTTATTATTTTTGCTAATTGAATAAAATTATTGTTAACTCTGTGAATCATATTGATGTAAATAATTCTATTTTATTCTATTTATTATTGTTGACCCTTAGTGAGCGTCAAAGTCGACTATCTCGTCTCTACCTCTTCGAGATTAGGCTTGATATTTACTGGGTACACGTTGTTTACGTACTCATACTACACTTGCTGCACTTTTTGTACAGGACCTGAGACAGGTGCTATAGTTGGACCTATCGGCGTGCACTAGCATTATCCGGAGGCTTAGTGGTGAGCTACTTTCTGAGCCGTTCTGCAGCAACTAGTGCCTCTTCCTGAATTTTTATTCTATCTATTTCATTCCGGATAGTATTTATAATTTTTGTATAATCTACTAGATGCTCATACGCTTGTAACACCAGGTTTTGGCACACACACTAGTAGAATGTTTTGATTTAAGTATGTTCTTGGTTATGTTAATTTACTAAATCTTTTCATATTGTTTTAATTCTTGCAAGTAAGAAGATTTTAATTACTCGATTAATTTTTAAAGAATTGAATATGGGTTTAAATTACTAGTTGGCTTGCCTAGCTGTAGTATTTATAGGTGAAATTGGGTCGTGACAGAAAATTTTATGGTCATTTTCATACTAGAACATCTTAGAGTAATTGTTGGAGGTCGCCAAAGGTTTAATTCGGGTGTTTGGCATAGAGATTTAGAGTTGAAGAAAGTGAACGGGTTATTCTCAATATGTTCACCGTGAGGATGTTATGTGAATTTCTAATAAAGGTAAAGTATGTGTAGTCACATTATGTCTTATGAAATCATGAAGGGAATATACCAAACTATGAGTATGATGTCTCCCTATTATTATTCTCCGTGTACCCGGTGTTTCATGTATCTATGTCTAAGAAGGTAGTTGGAAATCCTTTGTCTGTCGTTCCGGTGAAAGCTAGCAAAGGTGAAGTTAATGGATAATCGGCTTATGAGGGGTATCTATTTGTCATCCTTGTTAGATAAGTATGGAAGTTGAGATTACCTTCGTTAATGTATTATGGCAAAGTCTGTAAGTCGGGGAGGCCACCTTGAAGGTCGAAAGTCTTGTGGAAAGAAAATATTTTCGCTTGATTGTATAACAATTGGTTTTGATTTGAAAGGTACTTTCTAAGTGTTATGATTTAAAACCGTGCAGTTCATGTCGAGATATCACTCTTGATAATATAATTCCTGTAATATTGAGATTAGTGTTATTGATATACATTGTGATACTTTGTTGTCACGACCCAAAACTCTAGCCTGTCGTGATGGCGCCAATCGATGGTACTAGGCAAGCCGACCTTTCAAAATACTTCAATATTTCATAAAAAGGATAATTCAAAGCTTTTTCATACCAGACATTTTTACAAAAATCGGAGTTGAATTCACAATAAAATGCGGAAAGATAGCCCAAACATCGGGGTGTCACTGAGTCATGAGAATCTAGATATCCAGTCTAATAAAAACAGTGTCTAAGTATCAATATAGTAAAGAAAGAAAACATAGAAGGAGAGACAAGGTCTGCAGACGCCGGCAGCTACCTCGTAGTCTCCGGTACTCGATCGCGCACGAACTCAACGACCTCTGTGATCAAACACACCTGGATCTACACATGAAGTGCAGGGTGTAGCATGAGTATAACCAACTTAGCAAGTAACAGAAATAAATAAGTGACTGAGAAGGTAGTGACGAGCTATACAAATACAGTTCATTTTCAATAATTCTAGCAAAGAATAGACATGCTTTCAAATCCGGCAGTTAAAATCAAATCAGTTTTATACAGTTAAAGTTTAGGTAATCCAAATATAGAATCTTTCAGGAATTTCATAGCAATGACAGATAGTAACTAAGTGCATCAACCAATGAAAAAAAACAAGTACAACCTCTCAGGGTAACAATCACTCAACTCGTCACAACAACTCAAATCACTCGGCTCTCAGCCCTCTCACTCTCAATAGGTACCTGCGCTCACTGGGGGTGTGCAGACTCCGGAGGGGCTCCTTTCAGCCCAAGCGCTATATCGCTACGGTGTGCCACCCGACGCAATCATATAAGTAGCCATAAGGCTCATTGCAGCGTGTAACGTGATCCACATTGCATAAATCGCCATAAGGCTTGTTGCGGTGTGCAACCCTATCCAAACATCTCACATAGCTCAAAGCTTGGAACTCAGGCCCTATCTCAGTCACTAACCTCTCCAGCCCTCTCGGGCTTTCAGAAATCATACAAATCAGTCAAAAGAGACAATAACAGTATCAACAGGAAAAATAAGAGGAAATGGAGATATGACACGCAAGTAAACCTGTGACTGAGTACAAGACAGCAAATAGCAGCTAATTCAACAAGAACCCGACCACTGAGGGTCCCAACAGTTATATCATATGGCCTAAGTGTGGTTTTGAACATGAATGACAGTCAAATTTCTAGAAGCCAGAGAGAACATGTAATTAACAATAGGCTATTCGACTTTACAGTCTCACGGGGTGGACCAAGTCACAATCCCCCACGGTGCACGCCCACACACCCGTCAGCTAGCATGTGCGTTACCTCCAAAATAGTCACATCATACCAAAATCCGGAGTTTCATACTCTCAAGACCAGATTTAAAACTGTTACTTACCTCAAACCGCACAAAATCCTACTCCGCAATGCCTTTTCCCCTCGAATCAATCTCCAAACGCTCTGAATCTAGCCATAAGCAGTACAATATAATTAATATAGGCTAAAAGAATCAATTTCACAAGAAAAAAATGAAATTATAAGCCAAAATCCGAAATAAGCTGAAACCCGGCCCTTGAGCCCACGTCTCAAAATTTGATAAAAGTCACAAAACCCGAAAGCCCATTCATTCACGAGTCTAACCATACTAAATTCATCAAAGTCAGACATCATTGGTCCTCCAAATCCCCAAAATCCACTCTCCAATTCTCAAGGCCTAAACCCCCAAATTTCACTTCAAAATCTCGCTAATTAGGTGGGGAAATCAGTGGGGAATCAAGATTTATGATAAAAAATGAGTACAAGAATCTTACCTCAATAATCCCCTCGAAAAGCTTCTCCAAAATCGCCTAAGTCCGAGTCTCAAATGGTGAAATAAGACTAAAATTTCGAACCCTTGCTTTTAAACCTTCTGCCGAGAGTTTTGGCATCTGCGGACCCACTGTCACATTTGCGACGCCGCACCTGCAGAAAATCCATCGCAGGTGCGGATTCCACTTAACATCCCAGATTCTGCTCCTACGGCTACAAGACCAAATCTGCACCTATCACAGGTGCGGGAAACCCATCGGACCTGTGGCTCGATCTCGCTCATGTGCCTATCTGCCCGCTTCTGCAGCCATCGCAAGTGCTGGAAAATCTTCGCACCTGCGACCTCTACTCAACTCATCTTTGGCCGCTTCTGTGGTTCCTTTCTCACTTCTGCGGGCTCTCACCCGCGGTGCCCACTCCGCAGGTGCTGTTACACCAGTAGCAGCAGCACTTCAGCTGCTTTATCAACTCAAAATCAAGTCCGTTAAATACCTGAAATCAACCTGAGGCCTTCGAGACCCAAACCAAACATGCCAACAAGTCATATAACCCAATACAAACTTAGTCGAACCTTCGAATCAGTCAAAACAACATCAAAAAACCAATTACACCCGGATTCAAGCCTAAAGAGCTTCTAAACTTCCGAATTCTGCAAACGACATCTAAACCTACCAACCCACGTTGGATTGATCTCAAATTTTTCACGCAAGTCATATTCAAATTTATGGACCTATTCCAACTTCCGAAATCGGAATCCGACCCTGATATCAAAAGGTTAACCCCCCCGCTCAAACTTTCCAAAAATTCGACTTTCGTTATTTCAAGCCTAAATTAGCTATAGACCTCAAATTCACAGTTCGGACATGCTCCTAAGTCCAAAATCACCCAACGGAGCTAACAGAACTGACAAAAATCCATTTTGGAGTCGTCTTCATGCAATTGTGACTACGGTCAAAATCCTGAGACTTAAGCTTCCATTTTAGGGACTAGGTGTCCCAAAACACTTCGAAACCAAAACAAGACCTCTCGGCAAGTCACATAAGTAGAAACAGATACGGGGAAAATAGTAAATAGGGGATCGGGACTAATACACACAAAATGACCGGCCGAGTCATTATATTTATAGAGTTGTGGATATGTTTATAGGGTGATTTTGGTGATTATCTCACAGGTGGATATGCCCAATTACAGGGGAGACTCTGCCAATATTTCTGAAATTTTTTGGAGTTAGTAAAATTTGGGTGCTTAAGATGTGTGGAAGAAGAAACGAGTTATGTTTAGTGTTTGTGGACGGACTCTACTCCTCATTCGAGGATGAATGTTCTTAAATGGGGGAGAATGTAACACCCCGAAAAATATTTCGAAGTACTTAAGCACTGGTAAGAAAGTTGATGTGCGCTAATTATATTATTTTATGTGCAAACAAGGGCTATTAATATAATGGATATCAATTGGATATGATATTAAGTGTAATAGGCATATTATAAGTGATGTGGGGTCTAATAAGAGCCCCAAGGCCAAGTCATGTTGAAAATTATATGATGGGATAAAGTTTCAAGTGAGTTCGCACAAGACCTAACTTCAAACGTACATAACTCTCTTGATATGAAATTTTATATGGTGTATTACCTATTACAAGAAAGGTCTATGTGTATAGTGTTTATTGCTTCAAACCGTTTGTCATTTGGACACACCTACAAGAAGTTATGACCACATTACCAAAGGCTGGCAGAAGGTGATTCTGCGGCCAATTCTGCGATCGCAAAAGTGGTTATGCGACTGCAAAACTGGTCGCAGACCTCGCCAGTGCAGCCCAGTTCTGGGCATCAGTTTTGTGGTGCATTGTGCGACCCGCATACCCATTGTGCGGTTCATTATGCGACCGCAGACCTGATATCAGAGGGTTAATTTTTCTATTTTCATAACCCAGCCCCATTTTGATAAATAGGATTTGGGACTTATTTTGGGGTGCTTTTCTGAGGGTTTTAGAGAGAGGTAAAAGAATTTTAGAGAGGGAAGGAGGAAACCTAACATTCTAGTCATCCTATATTGCACCAATCTTCAAGAATCAAGTGAGCTAATCACAAGATCTTCATCTAAGAGGTAAGGTTCCATACCCTAGTCTTTAATTTCGAGTTTGGGGTAAAAGATGGGTGATTGAGAGTATGATTCTTGGGTGTAAGAGTATTATGTATACGTGTATGGATTTATTATGGGTAATATGAGTATGAATCAAGTATTGGAACTCATGGTATAGTGATTGGAAGCCATAAATTCTTAATTTAAATGAATACCCATTGTAGAAATTGAAAAATGATTATTTGATGAAATTTTGTTGGTTGGGTGAGAATGGTTAGTCACACATGTGATGTTAGGATTGTAAGTTGTTAAAGAATGATGGTCGGCTGAATTGTTGGTAAATGATGGTAGTTGGAAGAACTAACTCTATGGTTAAGAAATGTATAAATGTATGCCTACTAGGTGTTTGGTAAATTATCTAAATGGCCTAAACTATGGAATTGGTTACTAATATTGGTACCATTGGATGTTGATATTATAGATTGAAGTTGCTTAGTATAGTAGATCACTATATATCATTAAGGGGTGAATTTCAGTTTCAGATCATTGACATTGAATTGAGGAGACAAGAAGGCATTAAGAGGTGGATATGCGCGGAATGGAATTTTCTGAGTATTGATTAGCTTGCTCGACGTTGGGTTTGTCTTGTTGAGGTAAGTAATACTTTTAAACTTGGAGTTGAAGGTATGAACCCTGAATATACGTGTTATGTGATTTTGTTGGAGGTGATGCACATGCTAGGTGACAGGCGTGTGGGCGTGCACCGTTGAAATTATAACGAAATTGATTCCGTGGAGTTTTATAGTAAACTAATCTTGGAATTTTCCTTGTATTGTCATATGTTAAAGGAATTTGAGCTGAGAATCATGTTAAAATCATGCAGAGGATATATGCTAGTATTATTGAGATCCACAGAGGTCATATTGTTGTTGAATTTGTTTAAATTGAAATTTGAAACTTAGTCATGTTCATTCATTTATATCATATCTCAGTCTCGGTTATTATTTATTAATACATCATATCATCATTTTGGGCTGATTTTCATGACAATGTTTAGCTCAAGAGACTGGAGAGATTGATGACTGAGTGAGGCCGAGGGTATGACTGTGAGAATGCTTATGGGATCGGGCTGCACGCCGCAACATATTTTATTGATTCATGCCATGATTGGATTGTTATAGCGCTTGGGCTGAAGGAGCCCTTCCGAAGTCTGTACACACCCCAAGTGAACGCATATACCTATTGAGTGCGAGTGCCGAGTAATTTGGGAGGATTGAATGACTGTGAGGCATGAGTGACTGTGAGGATTGAGTGATTAGGAGGATTGGGTGACTGAGAGGATTGATTGACTGGGAGGATTGAGTGAATTGATACTCTGAGAGTATACATATGGTTTTATCACTATGTTGTATTGCATTGGCATGCACATTAACATGAAGGCATAGAGATGTACTTTTCTCATGTCAGTTGAAAATGAAATTCCTTGTAACGACCCGACCGGTCATTTTGAGCCCTAGCACATCGTTCAGCAGTTTGAGGCCATGAGCAGCTTCACTTCAGGTATTATGACTTATACGCGTGGTCGGAATTGAAATTTCTGAAGTTCAGAGTTGATTTGGAAAGAAAATTCTCATTTCAGAAGCTTTAAGTTGGAAGAATTAACTAAGGTTGGATTTTTGAGTAAATGACCTCAGAATAGGGATTTAAAGGTTCCAACAGGTTTGTAGGATGATTTTGGACTTGGGCATATGTCCGGATCAAATTTTGGATGACCCGGGAACGTTTCGGCACCTATTATGGAAGTTGGCATTTCTAGAAGGATTTTATAAATTTGAGTTGAAGTGAATTTCAATGTTATCAATGTCCGTTTGGGATTACGGGCCTAGGAATAGCTCCGTATGGTGATTCTGGTATTGGGAGCGCGTCCGGAAGTGGATTCAGAGGCCCGTAAGTCATTTTGGGATCATTTGGCGGAAGTTAGAGATTGGAGGGTTTTTGACAAGTTTGACTGGGAGTGAACTTTTTGATATCGGGCTCGGATTCTGATTCCGGGAGTTGGAATAGGTCTATAATGTCGAATGTGACTTATGTGCAAAATTTGAGGTCAATCAGACGTGATTTGATAGGTTTCGGCATCGAATGTATAAGTTTGAAGTTCTAAAGTTCATTAAGCTCGAATTGGGGCGTGATTCTCGATTTTGATGTTGTTTGATGTGATTTGAGGCATCGATCAGGTCTATGTTATGTTGTGGGATTGTTTGTGTGATTGGACGGGGTCCCGAGGGCCTCGGGTGTATTTCGGGGTGGTTTCGGACCATAACGGAATGATTTACTGCTGTTGTATCTGGTTCCTCGTTTCCTTCTTCGCAAACGCGAAGGGATTCCCGCGTTCGCGAAGAGGAACTTTGAGGCTGCTAGGATTTGGCCTTCGCGAACGCGAGGCAGTGGACGCTAACGCGAACGTGAGGTAGTAGTTGGGCAAGCCTTTGCGAACGCGGCTACGGCGATGCGAACGCGAAGAAATAAGGGGGAGATGGGCCTAAGGCCATTTGGCCTACGCGAACGCGTAGAAGGGAATGCGAACGCATGGGGTATGGGCAGCTGGCCTTCGCGAATGCGACCAGGATGACGCGAACGCGAAGAGGAAATTTGGAGGCAATGTGTCTTTGGCCTTCGCGATCGCGATGGTCTTCCCGCGATCGCGAAGAAGGGCGGACCTGGGCAGTGAAGTTTTATATACGGGATTTGGCCATTTTCCTCCATATTCATTTTGGTTGGGAAATATTTGGAGCTTTTGAAGAGGTGATTTCATCATCTATTATGAGGTAAGTAATTTTCGCACATTGTGAGTTAAATACATGGGTTGTATATGGATTTATACATGAAAATTTGTTGAAATTTAGGATTTTGAAGGAAAACCTAGAAATTTATATTTTTGGATTTTGACCATAAATTCAGGCATGACATTGGAAATAAAATTATATATTTGAGTTCGTGAGGCTATGGGTAATGGTTATCTTCGAAAATTTTTGAAATCCGGGCACGTGGGCCTGAGGGTGCTTTACCGACTTTTCGAGCGGAGTTGGAAATTGTTGTAAATTGTTTACCTTTTAGTATAAGAGCATATTTTGGTTGGGTTGCAACTTATTTGACTAGTTTTGGAGTGCTGGACATTGATTTGAGTTGATTGAATGGAGTGAGAGCCGGTTATGAAACTTCGGAGCGAGGTAAGTCTCTTTTCTATCCTTATAAGAGGGAATTTACCCCATAGGTGAAATAATTCAATATGTGCTTCTTTTTGTGGGGGATACGTACGTACGAGGTGACGCGAATCCCTGCGTAGTTACTATTATGCTTATGTCCGACTAGTCTAGGACCCAAATCACGTTATACTTGCGATGCTTGCATCCTACTTGTTAATTTAACCATTTTAAAACAGATTGGAACTTGATAAAGGAATTTCAAAAGGGTTAGAATTCACCTACTTGGGTTTTGGACGTGTCACTTGACCGTTAATGAGAATTGATATTTCTTTAAACATCAAACCTAAATAAATCCTTGATTTGGTTGTCTGGATGTATTTATCTTTTGTGGAATGGGCCAAACGCCTCGGTAGATTAAGTAGATGCATCTATGGTTTGCGCCGTTCGACCCTCCGGCAGTGCACAGTTTAATAATATGTTTGATCGGGACGTACGACCTTGGCATGATTTGTGCATGACTTAATTGATTATTTTGGAATTATTGATAATTGATATGGCCTCATTGGCCGGAGACATAAATTGTTAAAAGATGAAAATAAATTTGGAAATCCCCTATTAACAAGAGAATTATTTACCTGCCTCATGTTATTGAGTTTACCGTTGCCTCATAAAATCCATAATTTATTATATTATCGGTATATTATTATTGTACCACTAGTAAGTGTTGGAGTCGACCTCTCGTCACTACTTCTTTGAGGTTAGACAAGATACTTACTGGGTATGCGTTGTTTTCGTACTTATACTACACTTGCTGTACATTTTGTGTACAGGTACATGTATGGCTAGTGGTCTTGTGAGCGTAGCAGCGTGGTTGATACGGGGACTTATGTGAGTTGCATCCTGTGAGACGATCCGCAGCGAGCAGAGTCTCCTTTAGAGTATTTGTATTTATGTTTTCTCTCTGTCCAAATTTGTATTCCGGACAATTATTGTATTTTATTTTGTTCCCTAGTAAATACTCATGCTCTTGTGACACCGGGTTCTAGGATGATTATGAGATTATTCAGTATTGAAATTTGCGAAAAACATTATTATTTACTCTGTAAAGTTCATCATTTTTTATTTAATTGAAGAATATTTACGATTTTAGAAATATTAAAATGAGAATTTACTAATTATTGGTCTTGGCTTGCCTGACAGTAGTATCCGACGCCATCACGACCTTTCAAAGATTTTGGGTCGTGACAACATGGTATCAGAGCACTAGGTTCTCTTAGGTCTCTCGAGTCATGAGCGAGTCTAGTAGAGTCTTGCGGATCGGTACAAAGATGTCTGTACTTATCTTCGAGAGGCTACAAGGCTTTTAGGAGCACTTCCCTTCTTGATTCCTCATTGTGCGATTTGATTCCTTTGAGGCTTATGCCTTCATTTCTTTCCCATTCAATCTTATGCGATGTAAAACGCTGGTTATAAATCGGTAATTGAGGAATTGTAATGGTACTACAGATGTGGTGCAGGATGTTTCTCCCTGCGTAGTTGATTGGGCTATTGTCGTCGCCTTGTGGAAGGATATTCTGTCTTTTCAGCTCAGTAGCTGTACTTCTGAGAGCTTTGAGGCTATGCACAGGTTCTTATGATTCTCATGAGTTGCTATCGCACAGTATTGATGTGATGATAGGATGCTTGCCTATGTCTCAGGGCAGTGAATGACTTGAAAGGAGGTTTACTCAGTGCATGATTTAGAGATTCGGTATTTTACTTCCGACGGACCAAAGGCAATCGAACTAAGAATGTTCAAACTTAGGTTGATGGAGTAGCGGGACTCGATATTTTTGAGCGTGGTGGAATCTTCGCCTGTGATGTGGCGTCATCCTCCTTGATTGGTTATAATGTGTTAAGTTCGCCGGTGTTATGGTTTCCTTCAATTCGCCTTGGGGCAGAGTATTATAAATGGTACCGGGAAAGCGGCTATCAGAGGTCGCAGTGTGCAGTGGTTCAGGATCGAATCGGCATTCCTGGTATTGATGGATCGAGAAAGATGATTTTCGGAAAGGTTTAAAGTTGGTAGCGATCTATCTGTTCAAGTGCTACAGAGGTAGATTTTGATTTAAGGCAACAACTGGGCAGTGAAGGATGAGGAAGGACATGCAGGAGGTGCCTTGTAGTGGATAAACTTATAGAAGGCCAAGTGTGAGAAATAGGAGTCGGGTAGTTACTTAAAAGAGTGAGTTTGACCAAAGTTGGAGAGTGGCAGAGTATCAAGTGGGTTCTGTGATAGGATAGCTACACGCCTTGAGGAAAGTTTAGAGTGAATTGGGAATTATGGTGGACGGTGATTGGGTCTACGGACTTAATTTGAAATATTGGCTATTATACGGAAGGAGATGGGATACAACAGAAAGGAGTTGCTAGACATGAAGAAGGGTACATCATGACTTTGGATTTGGAATGTGTTGTCGCAATTTTTGAAATGCCAATGGGGAGTGAACGGACTTGTACAGCTGATGAATGATCACGGGCTCAGGATGGGTTACTGATTTCGTAGTAATTGCAGTCAGTGCAGCGACGTTGGAAGATCGACATTTAATTTCCACAGGTGGGTTATTTCCTGTGAGCGGGTTAGCGGTCACGTGTTGTTGACGAAGCTTCTACGAAGAATTCTACTAGCTAACCAGTAAGAGGTCGGACATGTAAACGTGGGTAGTGATTCAGAGTGTTCATGAAATGGTTAACAGGAAGATTTTGAGGCAATTTGGCGGGTTGATTGTGCAAGATCATGTCAATGTGGATAAGGAGTCTTGGTGGATTCCAGAATTATGCAATGGTAGCTTCAAGCTAAGTGGGGGATCCCCCACTGCTTACGATGGGATCACATTGTTGTCTATTTGCGATATTTCTGGTTATTGGCATATTGGAGGGTTATTACGACTAAGAAAAGAGAACATCAGTGGTAATTTGAGCAAGATGATTCAGCTAGGTGCTTCTTTGAGAGGGTGATCATGTGCTAGCAGAGCCTTGGAGTTGATTATATTCGGGACCAAGTCAGAGTGGGTGACTCTCAATAACGGTCCTAGTGGATTCAAAAGTTAAGGTGTGGTGCCTAAGGATTTTGAGTCCATAGTATGGTTGAATATCGAGCTTTTGCAGCGGATTTTGATGAAGGAGCTTGGAATGTTCCGTATTATCTTTGGTCTACAGGATATCATGATAGGAAGGGGAGCACGTAACTTTGGATTTATAGAAGAGTCATTAGAATGGGTATATCAGTTGAATACGCGATTATGCGCACAAGGAGGGTATGAAATGGTTCGTAGGTTTTGAGACAATGTGGTCTTGTGAAATAGGATCACCCAGGACGAGTGCGGATTGAGTTCGCCATGTTTTGAATGGAGCTATTATTATTCCTAATCCAAGTACAGGGTAAATTAGAAAGCGTCGGGTCGGTTAGCAATGGTTGAATCGGTATAGTGATGGCAATGATCAGCTCCTTCAGTGTGTTGGGTTATTTGTATGATTTATGACGGTACGTGTGAGGTTTGATGCTCACCGTAACTGATCTTATTTGGAGGTTTTCGAGTATTATGGCCTGTTATGTGCAGATGGATCCCGAAAGGGTTTTGATGGTTTAAACCACTACTTGAGGTTGGTATTTTCTGCAGATATAAGGATTCAGTCGCGTGTTGCGATGGTTCTCTTGGAATGAGTTAAGTAAAAAGTTTCTATGTGATGAAGTGCTTACCCTATTAATAGTTTGGAAGCTAAGATGAAGTTCTTGTGCTTTTGCGCATTTGCATGATTAAGTGCAATGATCGGCATGGGATTTGGAAGTTGAGGATCAAGGTTGCATTTTGGTGTCGACAAGAATGTCAAGAGCTCGGATGAGTGGGAAAGGATTCATATGGTTAGAGTAAGCTGGTATTGTCTTTAGCGTCACCTGAGATCGGTGTGCTGTGTAAAAGGCTTTGAGTAGTGATTTCGGATTTTTGATTTGCTTTACAGCATTTGTGCGGCCGGTGGTATGGATCTGCAGACTTGTTATCTGGTGCGGAAGGTCGTGGGAGCACGTCCCTCGGGAAGATTGTATAAGTGTGACATGTAGTCACTTGATTGATCAAAGATTTGAAACCAAGTATGGAGATTGCGGTACTATTGTTCATGTGAGAATTTATGCCTGGAGGGCGCTCGGTTTATTTGGTTGTGGACTGTGGAGTTTTGTTCCGGATATGATGGCTGTTGTTGTGTGTTATGGGGAAAAAGGGTTATTATGAACCCTTGAAAGGTTATTAGACTAGTACGGTGCGATCCGAATCGACTTGAGGTCTGTGGGTGGATCTAGATATGAATGTGGGCTCTATGTCGGGACGGGGGCGTTCATTTCATCATAGCGCTCCTTGTGGAGGAGTATTCGGATGTTGGATGTTAATTCATCACCGGCTACTTCATGTAATACTATATTGTGCTGCGTGAGTTATGAAACAGCTTGTTAATTTCATATGTGTTGAGGTTCCACGCAGCGATGGTGTTGTTTACGCAGGATGGCTCTCGAGATGCAGATCATATATCGCACCTTAGTTGTGCTTGAGTTTTGTAGCGCATGGCGCTATCTGTCCCCCTAGGGATGGTATTATGCACTTGGCATGCTTGTGGCCAATATACTGGTATATTGTTTGGATCGGGTTGCACGCCGCAACAGTGTGATGTTGAGTACAGTCCCCTATAGCTATTGTTGTGTGTTTTGTTTTCCATTTTCCGAGGAAAGTTCATGACACCTTTTCAGTTATCTAAATTAATTACGCGGGTTGAGTAATCCTTTCTAGAGTTCGTTTTCCTTATGTATCGCAATCTAGTCCGTAGCTTGTTAGCACATTGTGGCATCGTATGAGGCTTTTGCCGTGTCTGAGGTTGCTTATTTCCTGGGCAGCTCGTACTGGGGTGAGACAAGATTATTGAACCTGGGATCAGTACGATCAAATTTTATATGAAACATATTAAAGAGTAAATGTTGTTATTTGGTCCATAATGAGGTAATGGTTCTTGTCGGGAAGAGAGACTCCATAAATTGTAATTCGGCAGGTGGCTATGAGTTCTACACATCTTTTCTGTCGTGGCAGTATTACGAGAGTCAAAGCAAGGCTTAATTGGTCAAGAGGTACACTACGGGCTTCAGTCAGTGGAAATTTAGCTGTGTGCTTTGGAAAGATTGCCTTGGGCAAATGAGTTGCGTGGTGCATGGTATGAATTCAGTGAGAGTATACAATCATGTATTGGTACATCGCGTAGTGATTGAAACGGTGTTTGTATGTTGGAAGCAGGCCTAGTAGAGAATTTGGGACGTTGGAATTTGGCTCTAAGGCTTATATGCCTAAATAAAAGGGAGGATCTTACGATTTGCTCGAGCTAATGTGCTCAGCTGGGTTGTGGAAGTACGGGCAGGTGCACGAGGTGTTAAACAGTGATTTCAGACAACTCCAGGACAATCCTTAGCACGTTCGAGGATGAACGCATGTTTAAGTGGGAGAGAATGTAATGACCCGACAAGTCGTTTTGAGCGCTAGCATATTGTTCAGCAGTTTGAGGCCATGAGTAGCTTCACTTCAGGTATTATGACTTGTACGTGTGGTCGGAATTGAAATTTCGGAAGTTCAGAGTTGATTTGGACAGAAAATTCTCATTTCGAAAGCTTTAAGTTGGAAGAATTGACTAAGATTGGATTTTCGAGTAAACGACCTCAGAATCGGGATTTGAAGGTTCCAACTGGTTCGTATGATGATTTTGGACTTGGGCGTATGTCCGGGTCAAATTTTGGATGACCGGGGAATGTTTCGGCACCTATTATGGAAGTTGGCCTTTTTAGAAGGATTTCTTAAATTTGAGTTGAAGTGCATTTCAATGTTATGAATGTCCATTTGGGATTCTGAGCCTGGGAATAGCTCCGTATGGTGATTCTGGTATTGGGAGCGCGTTCGGAAGTGGATTCGGAGGTCCGTAGGTCATTTTGGGATCATTTGGTGGAAGTTAGAGATTGGAAGGTTTTTGAGATGTTTGACCGGGAGTGGACTTTTTGATATCGGGGTCGGATTCCGATTCCGAGAGTTGGAATAGGTCAGTAATGTTGAATGTGACTTGTGTGAAAAATTTGAGGTCAATCAGACGTGATTTGATAGGTTTCGGCATCGATTGTAGAAGTTTGAAGTTCTAAAGTTCAGTAAGCTTGAATTGGGGTGTGATTCATGATTTTGATGTTGTTTGATGTGATTTGAGGCCTCGAGCAGGCCCGTGTTATGTTGTGGTACTGGTTCGTTTAATTGGACGGGGTCCTGAGGGCCTCGGGTATGTTTCGGGGTAGTTTTGGACCAAAACAGAATGATTTGCTGTTGTTGTATCTAGTATATGGTTTCCTTCTTCGCGAACGCGAAGAGTAACTTTGAGGCTGCTGGGATTTGGCATTTGCGAACATGAAGCAGTGGTCGCGAACGTGAGGTAGTAGCTGGGCAATCCTTCGCGAATGCAGGTAAGGCGACGCGAACGCGAAGAAGTAAGGGGGAGATGGGCCTAAGGCCATTTGGCCTAGGCGAACGCGTAGAAGGGAACGCGAAGGCCAACGCGAGAAGTCTGGGTAGCTGGGCTTCGCGAAGGCGACCAGGATGACGTGAACGCGAAGAGGAAATTTGGAGGCAGTGTGTCTTTGGCCTTCGCGATTGCAATGGTCTTTCCGCGTTCGCGAAGAAGGGCGGACCTGGGAAGTGAAGTTTTATATACGTGATTTGGCCATTTTCCTCCATATTTCATTTTGGTTGGGCGATGTTTGGAGCTTTTGAAGAGAATATTTCATCATCTATTATCAGGTAAGTAATTCCCACACATTGTGAGTTAAATACATGGGTTGTATATGGATTTATACATGAACATTTGTTGCAATTTGGGATTTTGAAGGAAAACCTAGAAATTTATATTTTTGGATTTTGACCACGAATTCGGGCATGAAATTGGAAATAAAATTATATATTTAAGTTCGTGAAGCTATGGGTAATGGTTATCTTCGAAATTATTTGGAATTCGGGCACGTGGGCTCGAGGGTGCTTAATCGACTTTTCGAGCGGGGTTGGAAATTGTTGTAAATTGATTACTTTTGAGTATTAGAGCATATTTTGATTGGGTTGCATCTTATTTGACTAGTTTTGGAGCGTTGGGCATCGATTTGAGTTGATTAAATGGCTTGGGAGCCGGTTATGAAACTTCGGAGCAAGGTAAGTCTCTTTTCTAACCTTGTAAGAGGGAATTTACCCCATAGATGAAATAATTCAATATGTGCTTCTATTTGTGGGGGCTACGTACGTACGAGGTAACGAGAGTCCGTGCGTAGCTACTATTATGCTTATGTTCGGGTAGTCTAGGACCCAAATCACGTTATACTTGCGATACTTGCATCCTACTTGTTAATTTAACCGTTTAAAACAGATTGGAACTTGATAAAGGAATTTCAAAAATGTTAGAATTCACCTACTTGGGTTTTGGACGGGTCACTTGACTGTTAATGAGAATTGATATTTCTTTAAATATCAAACATAAATAAATCCTTGATTTGGTTGTCTGAATGTGTTTATCTTTTGTGGAACGGGCCGAACGCCTCGGTAGATTAAATAGATGCATCTATTGTTCGCGCCGTTCGACCTCCGACAGTGCACAATTTAATATTATGTTGGACCGGGCCGTACAGCCTCGGCATGATTTGCACAATACTTAATTGATTGTTTTAGAATTATTGATAATTGATATAGCCTCATTGGCCGGAGATATAAATTGTTAAAAGATGAAAATAAATTTGAAAATCCCCTATTACCAAGAGAATTATTTACCTGCCTCATGTTATTGAGTTTACCGTTGCCTCATAAAATTCATAATTTATTATATTATCGGTATAATATTATTGGACCACTAGTAAGTGTCGGAGTCGACCTCTCGTCACTACTTCTTCAAGGTTAGACAGGATACTTACTGGATAAGCGTTGTTTTCGTACTCATACTACACTTGATGTACAGTTTGTGTACAGGTACATGTATGGCTAGTGGTCTTGTGAGCGTAGCAGCATGGTCGATACGGGGATTTAGGTGAGCTGCATCTTGTGAGACGATCCGCAGCCAACAGAGTCTCCTTCAGAGTATTTGTATTTTTTCTCTCTCTGTCCAAATTCGTATATCGGACAAATATTGTATTTTATTTTGTTTTCTAGTAAATGCTCATGCTCTTGTGACACCGGGTTCTGAAATGATTATGGGATTATTTAGTGTTGAAATTTGAGAAAAATATTATTATTTACTTTGTGAAGTTCATCATTTATTATTTAATTGAAGAAAATTTATAATTTCAGAAATATTAAAATGAGAATTTACTAATTATTGGTATTGGCTTGCCTGACAGTAGTGTCCGGCACCATCACGACTTTTCAAGAATTTTGGGTCGTGACATTCCCTATCGTGGAAGAAAGTTTTTGGGAAAAATCACAGTTTTTAGACTTACTCATATTTTGGTGATTTCAGTGAAAAGAATTGAGTTTTACTGTTATACTTGAAAAGAAAATGTTTATTTTTCCAGAATTGTGAACGAGCTCATCATTTTATTATTGAGTTATTCTTTGTGTTGCCTCAATTTTATTGTTATGAGATGTTACTGGATATTGGTGTGGACTCTGACCTTGGTTCAAGCTCGTCACTACTTTCAACCTAAGGTTAAGTTTGTTACTTATTGAGTACATGAGGTCGGTTGTACTCATACTACACTTCTGCATAAACAAATGTCATCATCATGTGCTGCCCCAGGTCATGGTGAAACACTCTCACAGTCACCTGTTGCTCAGTATCCTCTGCTAATTCTCATTCCACCACTGCATCGAAGAACAACCATATTTGCCCATTAATATTTGCATAAGTAGTCTCCATATTCAACCTCTTTTTATATCTATCAATGAGTCCTTTCCTTTGAAAAGGCTCCATCAATGCAACTACACAACAATTATGCTCCCTATTCATGTTGATCACCCTAGGAAAGGCCTGCTGTGTATTCACAGACCTTATGTTCCATATTAATGTTTTGATCATCATCATTTAGATAGAGAAGCTGCCCACCTGGGCATTATTCTTGAAGGTTGTGGTGGATCTTTACTCTGATTCTTCTTAGTTTTTTTACCTCTTTTAGCACTAGTTGTGGGTGATAAATCCCCTTACCTAGCCACTTGTTTGAAGTTTCTGTAGTTGATTCATCATCTCCTTCATCCTCCATTGGATTTTGTCTCAATAAGTCTTCATCAATTGGTGTCACATTGTGTGTAACTAAATCATGTAAATGTTGTAGAGGAGTCTTAAGTGGAACATTAAGATGTAGCTATATAATTTGATCAGTGCCAGATTCCATAGGCACTTTCTCTATTTCCCCGATGCTCTTGGAACAATTTCCCTCTCATCAGCCCGTTCATACTCCTTGAATTGAAGCTTATAGACACTGCCTAGCCCAGGAGTTACTGTGGCAGTCTGCTCTGAATGTACTGTTCTAGTGAGATCACCACCCTTACCATTGCCTGAAATTTGGTCTGAACCCACTATATCATCCCTAATATTCACATTAACATATCCATCAAGTTTGTTCTCCAATGCATACACTGGAGCACCATCTATATAGGCAATATCTCTCCAGTTGCACTAAGGTTAAGGTTTACTATAGCTGCCTCATCAGGTGAACCTGGCTTTAGGCCTGGCGTCGCCAGCCTAACACCTGGTGAGCCTGGATTTAGGCCTGGCATCGCCAGCCTAATGCCTGGTGAGCCTGGCTTTAGTCCTGGCGTCGCCAGCCTAACATCCGGGGAGCCTGGCTTTAGGCTTGGCGTCACCAGCCTAACGCCCGGTGAGCCTGGCTTTAGGCCTGGCATCGCCAGCCTATCGCCAGCCTATCGCCAGATGAGCTTGGCTTGTTGAACTTCTTCACCTTGACTTCTGTTGTCTTTGTTGTGCCCAGCTGATCATCCTTAACCTAAATTGCATCACTCCATAAAACCTTTGTAGAGTTTACCTCATCAAGATCCTCAATCTGCCCAGAATCTTTAAATGTTTGAGATAGAATCTCATGACAAGATTGGTTTGTGGTCACATTGAGTTGTTTTAGCTCCTCTTTGCTGGTCCCAAACCTTCTATGAACCCAGTCGATTGTGGACTGAATCCCAGAAGGAGTAGGACCATCTTTAGAACTGAAGACTGGTTTTCCCCACCAAAACCCAGTTGGTTGTTCTCGTTTATATCACTTTATTCCTCCTCTAATACTGCAAATTTATTCCTTGCTTGAACCTTTTTTGTCTAATCTTCTTCGACCTCCACCAGTGCAAATTTATTAGTACTGCGCACCTACTGTACACCAGCATTCACTGGCATGATTGCATTGCCAGTTTGCCCTTGTACTTGGGTTTTTTATTTTTGTTGGTTCCCTGATTATCCCAAACTTCCTTCCACTGTTCACCTACGTTCCCGACTACTTTTCCACTCGTGAAAATCATTAAAGGAGTAGTGTGATTTTATTTTTCCTTGTCCATCAGTAGCAGTATTCCAGTTGTTCGACTCAGCAAGATCATTCCTTTTCTCACTGCTTCGATTCTCAATAAGCTCAGGATGCAAACGCCAACATTCAATTTCATCATGTCCTTGTAGTTTACACTCCTTACAATATTTTGGTAGCATTTCATACTGAATTCTCACCCATTCTGTTCNTAAATGTTTGAGATAGAATCTCATGACAAGATTGGTTTGTGGTCACATTGAGTTGTTTTAGCTCCTCATTGCTAGTCCCAAACCTTCTATGAACCCAGTCGATTGTGGGTTCCTTATTAGCCCTTTCATTAGTACGTTGAGTACTAGGAACACTAGAATTAGCCTTAGCTAATTCTTGATGATCTTTAGGAGCTGAAGACGTAAGCCGATTTCAATTACATTTTGAAGCCAATATTTTGTTTTTTAGTAATCAAAACTAACAGTGAAAATAATTACAATACACAACCTCCCAAGATTGGTAGTACTGAGTCACAAACTCTAACTGAATACATAGAATGATCACGGCGACCGAATATACAATACTGTTTGATTACAAATTAACAGTACAATGAAATGAAAAAACTCCATGGGACTGCGACGAACAAGCAACTCTACCTTGAATCCTTACGATCCCACTTTAACTCTGTTCAAGTCTGATATTTCCAATACCTGGCTCTGTACAAAAATATACAGAAGTGTAGTATTAGTACGCTACGGTCGGTACCCAGTAAGTATCAAGACTAACTTCAATGGAGTAGAGACGAGGTACAATCACGACACTCACTAGTCTAATAACCTGTGCAATATAATATACAAAATAATAGGAAACAAATAATAATAGAGTAACATGAAACAACCAATGATATGCACAACAGACAACAAGAATACCATTAATATCACTCAACAATTAATAAGTACAATTACACCCAATTAAATCAAGTCCTTCAAGTAAATGTCTTTCACATATAATTCTTTCAAATAATTCTCTTTCAAATAAAATTTCCTCAAATAAACATCTTTCGAATATAAAATTCTTTCAATAAATATCTTCAAATATAATTCTCTTAAATAAATATCTTCAAATATAATTCTCTTAAATAAATATCTTTCATATAATTCTTTTGAATAATACTTCTTCTAAATAAATATTTTGAATATAATTCTTTCAATTAAAAGTCTCCATGTGACACCTCATTTCAAAATCATAAAAATACGGGTCTTATCCCAGTTTCATATTTTTCGTAAACACGAGTCTCAACCCATTTTTCATGTTTCCCCGGCACCTCGTGCCCATAATTAAATTATCATATTTTTCCGGCACCTCGTACCCTCAATTCATATCTCAACTGCACGGACAACTCACGTGCCAATATCCTCAATGTATATAAGATCCACATGATCAATTTACTTTTCAATAAAGTAAGGTTAAAATCTTTAAATCAAGTAAGAAATCAATAAATGAATGAATTTATTTTAGAATCATTTGGGTGGAGAAAATAACATTTCAAATAAAATGAAACATTAGATCAACTACTGATTTGGATATAAAAATTTATTAAATTAAAATATATTAGAATATTTCTTTTATTTAAAACAACTCAATCATCAAAACAAATACAACTCTAAAATATAAATTCTCAAAGTCTCATACGAAAAAAGTCGAGGTCAACACAATACCTCAAGAATTACAAAACACTTAATATTAGGTGAAATAATACATCACGAAAAATACAAGAATTTACAAATTTCAGAAAAAATAAAGTAACCAAAGGCAAGTGCAGCCATAGAGAATATCAACAAAAGGGCACTCCCGAGGTACCGCCTCGTAGTCCCAACTCATAAATAAATTCACAATATCTCATTTCTGTATATCACCGCGAGAGCCTTCACATTTAATTTTAAAGAAATCATTTATCCCTAAATAGCATCCCGCGTTTTTAGGCCACCCTTATCACATCGCATGACTTCTAGTAGTTCCCCTACTAGCCACACGTTTCAAGCCTCCCTTATCTCACCGCATGCATTTCAACACCCTGACTTTATATCACCGCATGCCCTCTAGTAGTTCCCCTACTAGCCACACGTTCCAAGCCACCCTTATCTCACCGCATGCGTATCAATATCACAATATTTCACAAATCGCACCTCAAGTGCCCAAGTATCACAGCATAATACAATTTGCACCTCAAGTGCCCACATATTACAACATTTCATAAATTGCACATCAAGTGCTCAAATCTTACAACTTATCACAGATTGCATATCAAATGCTCAAATCTTACAACATATCACAAATTGCACATCATATGCTCAAATCTTACAACATATCACAAATTGCATATCAAGTGCTCAAATCTTACAACATATCACAAATTGCACATCAAGTGCTCAAATCTTACAACATATCACAAATTGCACATCAAATGCCCAAATATTATAACTTGCCACAGAAATCGACAATACATTATTTTCGACAATAAGGAGCCTATGGCTCGACTCTAATGTGCACAAAATCTAAACAAAATATCCGGGAGTGAACAACTCAACAAAATAATATTTCACATAAATTCAAGGTGGCAATCACACCAAATCATCATATAAAACCAATTTCAACAAACAAGTATCTAGGCATGACAAATAGAGGATTTAATAAAAGCCAATAATTTCCAACTTAATACATAAGGGCGTATAAGGATTTTAATTAATGAAATCTGCACATATAAACCAAGTACGTACTCGTCACATGGCATACATGATTTTCAATTACACAATTTGCACATAATACTCAATGCCTAAGGGGTATTTCCCCCACTCGAGGTTAAGCAAGACACTATCTTTTTGAAGTTAGGCCGATATTTCAAAATAGCCTTCTTGCTTGAATTGACCTCTGGACAGCTCAAATATATCCAAATTAATTGTATAACTCCATTAAAATTTGTCGGAAATAATTCCGGATAATAATACGTCGACTTAAAAATTTATTCCAAAAAGTCAACAAAAGTCAACACGGGACCCGCCTCTCGGAACCCGACATAATTATTATGAAATACGAACACCCATTCTTATACGAGTTCAACCATACCAATTTTATCGAATTCCAATAACAACTCGACTTCCAAATCTTAAATTTTTATTTTTGGAAGATTTTACAAAAATCTTGATTTTTCCTCCATTAAATCCGAATTAAATGATGGATTCAAAGACATAATCATGGAAATTAATCAAAATTGGATAAGAATCACTTACTCCAAACACCCACGGAAGAATCTCTCCAATAATTGCTTTCTACCGAGCTCCAAATTTGAATTTTTGTTATGAACTCAAACCCCTGTTTTGGGACTTTTAATTCTGCCCAGGCGTCAAAGCATCGCGATCACGGAAGAACGAATGCGATCCAATAGAAGGAAAGTGGCTACTTCCCAAAAGGTGTTACGCGATCGCGGACAGAGTTGTGCGATCGCGAAGAAGGAAAATCTGGTGCCCACGAACTGAGCTACGCGAACGCGTAAAGAAGTAGGCGAACGCGAAAGAGGGAAAGGCATACATACGCGTTCACGAACAGAAGAATGCGAACGCGTAGAGGAAATGATCACCAGTCCCCAGCTCACAGTTCTACTACGCGAATGCGAATGTGGAGCTGCGAACGCGAAGAAGGGAAAAACAGACCTTCGCGATCACGAATGGAGGCTCGCGAAAGCATAGAACAAATAATTCCTCCTACACAATAACACTTCGCGAACGCGGAGGAGATGACGCGATCGCGATGAAGGAAACCATATGACAGATTCAGCAGTTCAAAATAGATGAAAATGGCCCATAGCCCATTCGAAACACACCCGAGGTCCCCGGGACCCCGTCCAATCATACCAACCAGTCTCATAACATAACATAAACTTGTTCGAGACCTCAAATCACATCAAACAACATCGAAATCATGAATCGCACTCCAATTCAAACTTAATAAACTTTGAAACTTCAACTTCTACAATCGATGTCGAAACCTATCAAATCACGTCCGATTGTCCTCAAATTTTGTATACAAGTCATAATTGACATTACGGACCTACTCCAATTTCTTGAATCGGATTCCGACCCTGATATCAAAAGTCCACTTCCGGTCCAAATCTCCAAAAATTCAACTTTCACCATTTCAAGCCTAAATCATCTACAGATCTCAGATTCACAGTACGGACATGCTCCTAAGTCTAAAATCACCCAACGGAGCTAAGGAACTAACGGAACTCCATTCCTGAATCGTCTTCACACAGTTCCGACTACGGTAAAAATCCTAAGACTTAAGCTTTCGTTTTAGGGACCAAGTATCCCAAATCACTCCGAATCATCTGGTAACTGAATTCAACCACACACACAAGTCAATACACGTAATATGAAGCTGTTCAGGGCCTTATGTCGCCGAACGGGACTTAAATTCTTGAAACGACAAGTCGGGTCGTTACACCCAGGGATCGCAGAAGCGAAATGTTTGGCGCACCTGCGAGCACGCAGGTGCGATGCAAGAGGGCGCAGAAGCGGCGAGGGCTGCAGGTACGAAAGAAGCATCATAGAAGCGGACAGGCAGAAGCAGTCCTTAGGCTGCATATGCGGAGCATGTCCAGGTGGGGGGAAACTCGCACTTGTGAGAAATTTTCCGCAGGTGCGGTAATACCTCCGTAGGTGCGAAAATCGCAGAAGGCAGAACCTTCATTTAAGTCCGGAGTTGCATATTTTTAGCTCATTTTCTTCATGTTTTGGGCGACTGTGGAGCTCTTTGGGAGAGGATTTCAACTAGCAAATTGAAGGTAAGTTAATTCTACTCACCTTGAGTTAAATACATAGATTATAGGTAGATTATAACTTGTAAATCGTGGAAATCAAGGTTTTAGATAAAAAACCTAGGTTTTGATAAAAATGAGATTTTAACCACGAAAATGGTTATGGAGTTGGATGGAAATTGTATATTTGAGGTCTTGAGATTATGGGTAACGATTTCCTCTGAACATTTCCGGAATCCGGGCACGTGGGCCCTGGATGAATTTTAAGAATTTACCATTTTGGGACGAGTAATTAATTTAATAGTCTAATTTTAAATTATTGAGCATGTATTAATTATTTTATATAATATTTGGATAGTTTCGGATTTTTCGGCATCGAATTGAGACTTTAACACGACGTTGTGATCAGGAAGTGTACTTTGAGACAAGGTAAGTCTCTTGTCTAACCTTGTAAGAGGAAATTTACCCCATAGGTGATTTAAATTAATAATTGTTGCTAATTGTGGGGGCTACGTACACACGAGGTGACGAGAGTCCGTGCGTAGCTACTAATTATGCTATGCCCGGGTAGTTTAAGACTCAAATCATGAATTACTTGTGATAATTGCATCCTTTATTTAATCAAAGTACTGGAATTATATTGTAAATTGTTAAAGGAAATAGTAAAAGACCGAAATTTTACATATTTGAATTTTTGTGCAAATTATTTGACTGTTAATAGAAATTGTACATCCTTATGTGTTAGCCTTATAATAACTTCTCATTCCGGAGGTTCATAAGAAATGTCTTCCTTTCTTATGGAGCGGGCCGAATGCCTCGACAATATACATGCATCTATGGATCGTGCCGCACATCCCTCGGTAGTGTACACAATACTCTGGACCGGGCCGAATGACCTCGACAGAAATCGTGCCTAATAATAATTACACGATACTTTGACATTTTATTGGAGCTTGTGAAGCTAATTGATAAATTAAAAATTATTGAAATTGAAATAATTAATTATTTCTACTTGTTAAGGAAATTATTGTTGTTCACATAAATTATGTCTATTTAAATATTTCTATTCTAATATTATTGACCCATAGTGAGTGTCAAAGTCGACTTCTCGTCACTACTTCTTCGGGATTAGACTGCATACTTACTGGGTACACGTTGTTTACGTACTCATGCTACGCTTGCTACACTTTTTGTGTAGGGTCTGAGACAGGAGTTTTAGGTGGTCCTAACGGAGCGCATCCACGATACCCCGAGGCCTAGTGGTGAGCTGCCTCTCTGAGTCGTTCTACAATGACTAGTACCTCTCTTTGTATTTTGTATTCTATCTATTTTATTTCAGACAATATTTAGAATTTTTGTATAATCTACTAGATACTCATATACTTGTGACACTAGGTCTTGGCACACACACTAGTAGAATTTTGGATTTAAGTATTTTTTTAGGTTTTTATTTAATCAGATCTTTCATATTTTCTTAATTCTTGCAAGTAAAAAGAGTTTATTCACTCGAATAATTATTAAAGAAATAAATATTTATTTAATTCACTAGTTGGCTTGCCTAGCTGTGACATTGGGTGCCATAACGACCTATAGGTGAAATTGGGTCGTGACAACATAGTATCATAGCATTAGGTTCACGTAGGTCTCACAAGTTATGAGCAGGACTAATAGAGTTTTGCGGATCAGTACAGAGACGTCTGTACTTATCTTCGAGAGGCTATAGGGTGTTAGAAAACTACCTTTCTTCATCTCCCATCGTGCAGTTGATGTAGTACTAAAATATCTTTCTCTTATTCTCTCACAGATAGTGAGAACGCGCTCTAACAAAGTTCCAAACTAAGGTAGAGCTGCCCCCCAGTTGTTAGAGGCCGAGGCAGAGGCAGAGGCAGAGGCCGAGGGAGAGCTCCAGCCCGTGGTAGGGGACGAGGACGTCCCAGGGTTGTTCCAGTTATGCCACTAGTGGATCTAGTAGAGGATCCTATTATCGAGGAGCAAGGCGAGGTGCCCACAGTAGAGCCAGCTCTGGTGGATTTCACCTCCGCACCAGGATTTCAGGAAGTCGTGGGTCGTATGCTGCTGTTCATGGATACTATGACTTAGGCCAGTTTATTTTCGGCAGACCCAGCGATATCTCAGGCGGGCGGGGAAGCACAGACCCCTACCGAACACGCCCATGGACAGGCAGCTATTGTATATCAGACCCAGGGTGCACTACTCGTGGGTGGAGCCCAGCCAGTGGCAGCAGTTACACCTGAGCCCAGACCAGCTACGGCCGCCAAGCCGCAAAAGCTAGTTGACAGATGGACTAGACTACATCCTCCTATCTTTCGGGGTGAGCGACATGAGGTTCCCCAGGACTTCATTGATCAGTGCAGGGATAGACTGCACAATATGAGGATATTAGAGTCTCATGGGTAGACTTTGCTACTTTTCAGCTGGAGGGCAGAGCCCATAGATGGTGGAAGCCCTATCTTCTCGGCAGACCAGCAGATTACCCTCCCATGACTTGGGACAGGTTCACCCGTATTTTCCTGGATAGGTATATTCCACCCTCTCCTAGGGAAGAGTTGTGGTTTCAGTTTGAGCAGCTCCAGCAGGGTCAGATGTCGGTGACCGATTATGAGGCAAGGTTCTCTGCGTTATCTCGCCATGCACTTATGATACTCTCTACTGATGCAGAGAGAGTACAGAGGTTTGTTGCAGATTTACATACTAGGATTCAGGCCACTATGGCCAGAGAGTTTGAGATGGGGACTTCTTATGAGTTGATTGTGGAGATAGCCCGGAGGATTGAGGGTGTGCGTCAGCGTAGCCGGGAGCAAGTTATGAGAGATAAACGGTTTAGATATTCTGGAGAGTTCAAAGGTGCCCCGTCTGGGTAGAGTTCAGTTCGTGAGAGGGCAATCCAGCAGGCCCCCATATCCAGCACCACCGCCTCCTCGGGATGCTCTAGTGCAACCTTATTTCATTGCTATGCCAGAGAGTTCTTACCGCCCACCGGCTATTTAGGGTTCTTCCAGTGGGTATTCAGGTCACCAAATCCAGACTTCAAGTCAGCATCCCATCACACCGAGAGGTTGTTTCGAGTGTGGGTATTTTAGTCACGTGCGCAGATTCTGCCCCAGGCTTCGGGGTAGACTAATAAAGCAGGGTCAGCAGCCTATGATTACCGCACCAGTTGCTCCGCTAGCCGTCCTGCCGCCAGAGGTGGAGGGCAGGTGGGTAGGGGTCGTCCTAGAGGTGGAGGCCAGCCAGTTGGGGCTCCAGATCGGTTCTATGCTTTTCTGGCCAGACCAGATGCAGAGGCATCAGATGCCGTGATCACACGTATTATTTCTGTTTGCGGCAAAGATGCCTACATATTATTTAATCCAGGGTCTACATATTTCTATGTGTCACCTCTATTTGCTCATTGCCATGCCAAGACTGTTACCTTTGCGATTCCAGTGTTACCTAGATTGGAGTGGAAGCGTTCGTCTGCCAGCGCATCTAATCAGGTTATTTCCTTTCTAAAAGCTCGACAAATGGTCGATAAGGGTTGTTTGGCTTATCTAGCCTATGTTCGGGACACTACTGCAGAGAATACGGTGATTGATTCAGTGCCTGTAGTACGGGAGTTCTCCGATGTATTTCCTTCAGATATTCCAGGCAGGCCACCCGATCGTGATATTGATTTCTATATTGACTTTGATACAGATATCCAGCCTATATCTATCCCACCGTATCGCATGGCTCCGAAAGAATTGAATGAGTTGAAAGAACAACTTGAGGAGTTACTAGCCAAAGGGTTCGTCAGACCGAGTGTATCGCCTTGGGGTGCACCAGGTTTATTTGTGAAGAAGAAGGATGGAACTATGCTAATGTGTATTGATTATCGCCAATTGAACAAAGTTACAATTACGCTATCAGTACGATTGTCACCTTCATTTTTACAATCATATCCTAGTTGTGTTCGATTCTCCTTCAGGTATATCACAATATATTCTTTTGGTTTATGGTAATATATATGCACCAGTATGCTATTTATTAACAAATTCATATACTGTTGAGTATTTATTTTAGTTGATCATGTTACTGAAGTTCTCTTACCATGCTTATTGTTAAAGAAAATATAAGATATAGATCTTAAGTGCATTAAACTAATAAAAAATATTTAATAAATATGTGTGGACTTGCGTGGAGAAAAACTTATCTTCAAGACATTTTTACAAAACAAAAATAGTGATAACCAAGGTGACAAAGTAATTATTGTACATAATAGTTTAAATTACTTTACAATTGGTGGAAAGTAATATTTGAATACATTCACTCTTATCACCGTATATGAATATTCCTCAAAACCTCGTTTATAATAAATTGCTTTTCTTTTACCATACTGAATATATCTCTTTGTGTTTATTCATATACTCCATAATTCTTGTTTATTTGACATATATATTATATGTTACTTGCACCTCTTTTTTTTTTACACTACATGTTTGAAGTGATCAACTTCTTAATTAGTTGTCTGATATTTTTTTACAAGTATATTTTCATTGAAAATTATTTTTATTCTTTCTTACCCATTTACTTTTGTGATTAGTTTCAATATATCAAACTTGTCAAATCTTAAATTCGTGGCACTAGACATTATCGGGAAGAATTATTTATCATGGGTCCTTGATGCTGAAATTCACTTTGACGCTAAAGGTCTTGGAAATACTATTTGTAACGACCCGACTTGTCATTTTAAGACTTAACGCCCCGTTCAGTGACTTAAGGTCTCGAAAAGCTTCGTAATATGTGTTATGACCCGCAGGTGTGGTTGAGTTTGATTTTCGGAAGATTCAAAATTAAATTGGAAGAACAATTCTTATTTAGAAGCTTAAATGGAAAGAGTTGACCGGGGAGTTGACTTTTGAGCAAACGACCCCGGAATGGAATTTTGATGGTGTCAACAGCTTTGTATGATGATTTCGGACTTAGGCTTATGTTCAGATTTGGATTTGGAAGTCCATAAGATAATTCGACGCATTTTAGCGAAAGTTGGAAAATAGAAGATTTTTGAAAAGTCCTACCGAAGGTTGAATTTTTTATAACAAGGTCAGATTTTGATTCCGAAAATTGGAATAGCTCCATTACATCATTTATGATTTGTGTGCAAAATTTAAAGTCATTCCGGATTGATTTGATATGTTTCGGCGCAAAATATAGAAGTTGGAAGATTTGAAAACTCATAATTCGATTCGATGCGCGTTTCTTAATTCTGACGTTGTTTGACGTGATTTGAAGCCTCGACTAAGTTCTTATTATATTTTTAGACATGTTGGTATATTAGGTTAAGATCCCGAGGGCCTCCGGTGGATTCCGGAAGGTTAACGGAGCAAATTAGACTTAAAGGAATCTGCTAGAAAATGGCAGCAGCTGTTAGAATCACACCTGCAGAATTATGGGCACAGGTGCGACATCGCAGAAGCAAGGATTTCATCGTAGAAGCGAGCTAGGAAAAACTAGAGGAAGGTTGCAGATGCGGACAACCTTCCGCACCTACGCAATCACATGTGCGATGTTTTTTACGCATAAGTGACGACGCGGCGCAGAAGCGGAAATGCTGAGCACTTGCGATCATTGCAGAAGCGGAAATTCGTTCGTAAAAGCAAGCACGCAGGTGCGACAAATTTTCCCGCAGAAGCGAAACTGGGCAGAAACATTTAAGGAGCAAAAATGGTCATTTTGCCATTTCGTTTTGGAAATTTTGGCGCTCGGATTTGGGCGATTATGGAGGGACTTTTCACATGCTTGGTTGGGGTAAGTGTTATATATCCTAAAGTGATTATATTTCATGAATCTATGGTTATATTCATCGTTTGATTTGTATTTAAATGGAAAAAATCAAGATTTTTGAAAAATCTTCCAAAAACAAAAATTTAAGATTTGGAGGTCGAGTTGTTATCAGAATTTGATAAAATTGGTATGGTTGAACTCGTATTAGAATGGGTGTTTGGATTTCATGTAAATTTTTTCGGGTTCCGAGAGGCGGGCCCCACATTGACTTTTGTTGACTTTTTGGAATAAAATTTTAAGTTGACGTATTATTATCCGAAATTGTTTCCAATGAATTTTAATAAAGTTGTACAATTAATTTGGATAGATCTGAGCTGTACGGAGGTCAATTCGAGCAAGAAGGCGATTTTGGAAAATCGACATAACTTCAAAAAGGTAAGTATCTTGCCTAACTTTGAGTGGAGGAATTACCCCTTAGGCATCGAGTCTTATGTGCCATTTGTGAAATGTGAAAAACTGTGTACGTGAGGTGACGGGTACGTACTTGGGCTTATATGTGAAAAATTTACTGAGTTAAAGTCTTGGGCATATTGTGTAGTAAATTGGATAATTATTGGCATTTATTTAATCGTGTTTTTATATGACGATTTGATGTGAATGTTACCTGTATATTTATGTGAATTCCGTGAGTTTGATGGTTTGATATTTCTTGGAATTTAATTTCATTATAGATTTTTCCTCTGCAAATAATGAATTAAACGAGCTTAAGAAGAGGTGTTTATATAATTATTGAGAATTTGGATCAATGAAGGCGTTGCCCTATGCTGAGTAATTTCTATCTCTGTTGATTGTTTTTGAGGTCTTATACACATTGTGTGGAGCCTTCGGCTATTTGTTGTGAAATTAATTGATTTGTTATATCATCGAAATTGGTTGTAGCTATTGTGCAAATTGTGTTATGAAATTTTTTTTGTTATGTTGTCTTGATAATATTCTGTGTAAATTGTTGAATTATTATTTAGAGGATATAAGGGTGGCATTCCACTGTTGATATTATGAGGGTATAAGGGTGGCATTTCACTGTTGTTATGTGTGTTGGGATATTGTCTGGGCGGAGCGATAAGGGTGGCTATAGGAAAGATAAGGGTGGCTATAGGAGTGATAAGGGTGGCTATTGATATTATCAGGCAGAGGGATAAGAAAGGCTATTATAGGAGTGATAAAGGTGGCTATAAGAGCGATAAGGGTGGCTATTGATATTGTCATGGCAGAGGGATAAGGGAGGCTATTATAGGAGTGATAAGGGTGGCTATAGGATAGATAAGGGTGGCTATTGTCAGGGATGATATGTGATTATGTGGAGTGGTTGCATTGGTGATTTTGTGTGATGTTGTGATTTTTCTTGTGTTTATTTTTGTACCTTATGCAATCTGTCTTGTTATTGGTAAATTGATAATAGTCTGATTTATGTTGAAATTGGAAGCTTGTGGCTATTGCTAGGCGGATTATGAAACGAAATATGGGCACGAGGTGACGTGAGTAAATAATGATGATATTGGCACGTAAATTGTCCGTGAAGTTGAGATATGAAACCTGGGCACGAAGTGCCGGGGAAAATATGATGGTTTATTATTGGCACGTGCACTGTCCATGCAGATGTGATATGAAAAGTGGGCACGAGGTGCTGGGGAAATATGATGATTTAATTATGGGCACGAAGTGCCGTGGAAATATAAAAGTGGGCTGAGATCCGTATTTTTATGATTATGAAATGAGGTGTCACATAGTGCCTTTTAATTGAAAGAATTATATTTGAAAGATATTTATTTGAGGAAATTATATTTGAAAGAGATTTATTGAAAAATTTATATTTGAAAGATATTTATTTGAGGAAATTATATTAATTATATTTGAAAGACAGTTATTTGGAAGAATTATATGTGAAAGATATTTATTTGAAGGACGTGATTTAATTGAGTGTGCTTGTATTTATTATTTGTTGAGCAATATTAAAAGTGTTCTTGTTTCCATGCCGGGCATATCACTGGTTGATTTGTGTTGCCCTTATTGTTATTCGTTTCCTATTATTTTATATACTATATTGCACATGTTATTAGGCTAGTGAGTGTCTTGACTGTACCTCGTCTCTACTCCACTGAGGTTAGTCTTGATACTTACTGGGTACCGACTGTGGTGTACTCATACTACACTTCTGCACATTTTTGTGCAGATCCAGGTATTGAAGATACCGGACTCGGACAGAGTTAGAGTGGGATCGCAAGGATTCAAGTAGAGCTGCTTGGTCGTCGCAGTTCCTTGGAGTCTTTTTATTTTTATTGTACTGTTAATTATTATTCAAACAGTATTGAGTATTCGATCCTAGAGATCATTTCATGTACTCAGTTAGAGTTCGTGACTCAGTATTACCAGTCTTGGGAGGTTGTTATATTTGGGAGGTTGTTATATTTGTAATTATTTTCGTTGTTGGTTTATAAACAAAAATGGCTTGAATTGTTATAAAATCGGCTTACCTAGTCTTAGAGACTAAGTGTCATCACGACGCCTGTGGCTGGAATTTGGGTCGTTACACTATTATACAAGTAAATGAAGCATTAATTTAGGATAAAGCGAAGGACATGATTTTCCTTCGTCATCATCTACATGAAAGGTTAAAAACCGAATATTTAACTATAAAAGATCCACTTGAATTATGGATTAATTTGAAAGGTCGATATGACCACATAAAACTTACAGTATTACCGAAAGCTCGGTATGAGTGGATACATTTAAGATAGCAAGACTTTAAAACCGTAAGTGAGTATAATTCGGCTATCTTTAAAGTAAGTTCTCTATGAAAATTATATGGAGACACTATCATAGATGAGGACTTATTAGAAAAAAACATTTTCTACTTTTCACGCTTCAAATGTGGTGCTACGACAACAATACCGTGAAAAAGTTTTTAAAAAATATTCTGAGTTAATCACACGCCTACTTATGGCAGAGCAGAATAATACTCTATTAATGAAAAATCATGAAGCCCGTCCCACTAGGTCAGCACCATTCCCGGAAGTGAATGTTGTAGCAGCATATTATAAATCTGAAAGAAAACAAAATAATTACCGTAGTCGTAGACATGGTCGTAGATGTGGATGTGGCAGGGGACGAAATAATTATTGTCATTATGGTGGAAATAAACAGGAGAACAATAAGGGTTCTCAAATTAATCCTTCAAAAGGTAAAATTAGTATGTGTCACCGATGTGGTATGAAAGGTCATTGGGCACGCATTTGTTGTACGCCAGATCATTTGATCAAACTTTATCAAGCATCCATTAGAAAGAAAGAAAATAATGTGGAGGCACACTTGACTTTTCAAAATAATGATGATGAAGCAAGTCCATCAAACAAATATGATTCTGAGGCATATCTTGCATATAAAGATGATGATTTTGGAGGCCTAGCAAATACTACACATTTAGAAGCTGGAGACTTCTTTGAGGATATTGACTGAAAAATTAATCATCTTACTAGGGAATGAAGCTATAATAAAAGTTGTCATTTTTTTTATGTTTGCAACTAGTTTATTTTTCTTAAGTGTATTTTTCCAATGCATCATGTGTTGCTAGTTTCTACATTCCTAATGTATTTCTTAATATATGTTTTTGTTTGTCTTTCATATTTCTTATAATGTACTTTTTGATTTTTTTATGAAGAATATGAAAATTTCCCAGTCTTCAGTTGGACTCAAGATTAATAAAGATGATATATGTCTTCTGGATAGTGCTACAACACACTATTTTAAGAGACAAGAGATATTTCTCTTATTTGGTAATGAAAGAAGCCAATGTTAATACAATATCTGATAGTACAAGATTAATTTAAGGTTCTGGAAGAGACAATTTATTACTACCAGGAGGAACAAATTTGGCTATTGATGAAGCACTATATTGTAGTAAATCTCAAAGAAACTTATTAAGTTTTAAAGATATTCGCTAAAATGGCTACCATATTGAGACTACAAATGATGAAAAATATCTTTATATTACTACAATAATGTCTGGTAAGAAATATGTGCTTGAAATATTACCTGCTCTTTCCTCCGGCTTATACTACACAAGTATTAGCAGGATTGAAATGCATGCCATAGTGAATGAAAAGCTTACTAATCAAGATAATTTTATTATTTGGCATGACCGGTTGGATCATCCTGGTTCTACTATGATGCGTAAAATAATTGAGAATTCACATGTACATTCAATGAAGAACCAAAAGATTCTTCAGTTTAAGGAATTCTCTTGTGCTGCATGTTCTCAAGGCAAATTAATTATTAGACCATCAGCTATTAAAGTTAGGATGAAATCCCCTACATTTCTGGAACATATACAGGGTGATATATGTGGGCCCACTTACCCTCCATGTGGACCATTCAGGTATTATATGGTTTTGCTAGATGCATCTACAAGATGGTCACATGTGTGCTTACTATCAACTCGCAATATGGCATTTGCACGATTGTTGGCTCAAATAATAAAGCTAAGAGCACAATTTCCAGATTATGGATTTAAGACAATTTGTCTCGATAATGCTGGTGAGTTTACATCCCAAGCCTTTAATGATTATTGTATATCAACTGGGATAACAATTGAGCATCCAGTTGCTCATGTTTATACACAAAATGGTCTAGCGGAATTATTGAACAAACGCCTCCAATTAATTGCTAGACCAATGCTTATGAGAACAAAACTTCCCATTTCAGCATGGGGTCATGCTATTTTACATGTAACAGCACTTGTGCGGATAAGGCCCACAAGTTATCATAAAGTCTACCCATTGCAATTGGCTTTTGGTCAGGAGCCAAATATTTCCCATCTTTGAATCTTTGGTTGTGCGATATATGTTCTAATTGCTCCACCACAACGCACAAATATGGGTCCCCAAAGAAGGTTGGGAGTATATGTTGGGTATGAATCTCCTTCTATTATAAAATATCTGGAGCCTATGACTGGAGATTTATTTACGACAAGATTTTATGATTGTCATTATGATGAATCACTATACCCAACATTAGGGGGAGAAAATAAGTAGCTGAGAAAGGATATAGATTGGAATGTATTATCACTATCTTATTTAGATCCTCGAACAAATCAATGTGAACAAGAGGTTTAAAAGATAATTCATTTGCAAAATATTACAAATTAACTACCAGATGCATTCACCGACCTACCAAAGGTGACTAAGTCACATATTCCAACTGCTAATGCTCCAATTCGAGTGGATATCCCGGTAGGACAATTAATTAAAGCAAATGAATTTAAACCACGCTTGAAACGTGGTAGACCAATCAGTTCTAAGGATAAAAATCCTCGAAAAAGAAAAGGAGCAAATGATCAAAGTGATCATAATACAGAGGTAGTGACTCAAGAAGAGCACAGAGATATAACAAATGATAAAACCTCAAGGGAGGTTTAGGTACCTGAAAATGATAGGAATGGAGAGATCTCAATATGTTATGTCTCAACGGGAAAAATATAGAACTGAAATAATATTGTTATCGATAACGTTTTTGCTTATAATGTCGCTATTGAAATAATGCAACAAGATGAGGATCTTTGAACCAAAATCTGTTGATGAATGTAGACAGGGAAATGATTGTCCAAAATGGGAAGATGTTATCGAGGAAGAATTAACTTCACTTGCGAAAAGTGAAGTTTTTGGGTCTGTAGTCGAAACACCAAATGGTGTTAAGCCTATTGGCTATAAATGGGTTTTTGTACGTAAAAGGAATGAGAAAAATGAGGTACAAAGATATAAGGCACGCCTTGTTGCACAAGGATTTTCACAAAGGTCTGGTATCGATTATAAAGAGACGTATTCTCCTGTTATGGATGCTATAATGTTCTGTTATCTCATTAGTTTTGCTGTCCATGAAAAGCTTGACATGCATTTAATGGATGTGATTACAGCCTACCTTTACGGTTCACTTGATAATGAGATATACATGAAAATTCTCCAGGGATTTAAAATGCCCGACACACATAATTCGAAGTCCCGAGAAATATTTTTAATCAAATTGCAAAGGTCTTTGTATGGTCTAAATTAATCAGGTAAAATGTGGTATAACCGCCTTAATGAGTATTTATTAAATAAAGGTTATATAAATGATACCATTTGTCCAAGTGCTTTTATAAAGAAAACAACATCGGAGTTTGTTGTACTTGTTGTATATGTTGATGACATAAACCTTATTGGAACTCCTACAGAACTCCAAAAGGCAATTGATTATTTAAAGAAGGAATTTGAGATGAAAGATCTTGGAAAGACAAAATTATGTCTTGGTTTGCAAATTGAACATTTGACAAACGAGACTTTTGTTCATCTATCTGCCTACATAGAAAAGGTATTGAAATTGTTTTACATGGATAAAGCACATCCATTAAGTACTCCGATGATTGTTCGATCACTTGATGTGAATAAGGACCCGTTCCAGCCTCAAAAAAATATGAAGAGCTTCTTGGTCCTGAAGTACCATATCTTAGTACAATTAGTGCACTTATGTATCTTGCTAATACTACAAGGTCTGACATAACTTTTTCAGTTAATGTCTTAGCAAGATATAGCTCTGCTCCTACAAGGAGACATTAAAATGGAATCAAACACATATTGTGGTATCTAAAAGGGACAACCGATATGGGATTATTTTATGGCAATGATTGCAGTCCCGATATTGTTGGTTATGCCGATGCTGGGTATTTATCTGACCCATACAAGGCTCGATCTCAAATAGGCTATATGTTTACATATGGAGGCACTGCCATATCTTGGCGATCGACTAAGCAATTAATCGTGGCTACTTCATCTAATCATGATGAGATAATTTCTATTCATGAAGTAAGGCGAAAATGTGTATGATTGAGGTCTATAATACACCTTATTCGAGAAAAATGTTGTTTGAAGTGTGATAAAGTACCCATAATTTTGTATGAAGACAATGCAACATGCATAGACCAATTGAAAGGGGATAGGACAAAGCACATTTCACCAAAGATATTTTTCACACATGATCTTCAAAAGAATTGTGATATCAATGTGCAACAAATCTATTCAAGTGATAATATAGCTGATTTGTTCAGCAAATCTCTACCGACGTCAACCTTCAAGAAACTAGTGTACAGGATTGGGATGCGAAGGCTCAAGGATGTGAATTGATGCTCTCATCAGGGGGAGTTAATACGCGTTGTACTCTTTTTTCCTTACAAGATTTTGTCCCACTAGGTTGTTCTTGCAAGATTTTTAACGAAGCAACCAAAAGACGTATTTCTAAACATGTGTACTCTTTTTCCTTCACTAGGATTTATTTTTTCCATAGGGTTTTTTCCTAATAAGGTTTTAATGAGGCACATTATCTATGGACATCCAAGGGGGAGTGTTATAAGAGAAATCAAATTATGGTGGATGTCTACTCTTCCTCCATGATCTTCTCAAATGCTTAATGACATATTCAATGACATATTTCTATGATTAATGACATATTCAATGGCATATTTTTATTCACTTTTCATGCCTATATAAAGGCCTTGTAATAGATAGGAAAATACACAGAATTGAAGAAAACAATCTCTTCCTTCTCTCTATCTCCATTTCTTGTCCATGTTTTACTAAATTGCTTTTATTTTATAACACGTTAACACTAGATTGGGGTGCACCAGTATTATTTTGTGAAGAAGAAGGATGGAACTATACGAATGTGCATTGATTATCGCCAATTAAACAAAGTTAAAATTAATAACAAGTACCTATTACCGCGCATTGATGATCTATTTGACTAGTTTCAGGGTGCAAGGGTGTTCTTTAAGATTGACTTGAGGTCGGGGTACCATCAGTTGAAGATTCGGGATTCGGATGTTCTGAAGACTGCTTTCTGGACTAGATATGGTCATTATGAATTTCTGGTGATGTCCTTCGGTTTGACTAATGCCCCGGCGGCATTTATGGATTTGATGAACAGGGTATTCAGGCCATATATTGATTCATTTGTCATTGTCTTCATTGATGACATTTTGATCTACTCACGTAGTAAGGAAAAGCATGAGCAGCATATGAAAGTGGTGCTTCAGAAGTTGCGGGAACAAAAATTATACGCTAAGTTCTCCAAATGTGAGTTTTGGCTAAATTCCGTAGCAATTTTTGGGGCATATTATATCGGGCGAGGGTATTAAAGTTTATCCCAAAAATATCGAGGCAGTTCAAAATTGGCATCGTCCCACTTTGGCGACTGAGATCAAGAGTTTCCTAGGTTTAGCAAGTTATTATCATCAGTTCGTGGAGGGCTTTTCATCTATTAGAGCACCTTTGACCAAATTAATCCAGAAGGGTGCTCCGTTCCGATGGTCCGATGATTGTGAGGCGAGCTTTCAGAAGTTCAAGACAACATTGACTACAACAATAATGTTAGTGTTGCCTTCCGGTTTGGGGATGTATACAGTGTATTTTGATGCTTCACGTGTTGGTTTGTTTTATAAATTGATGCAGGAGGGGCGAGTTATTTCATATGCCTCACGTCAGCTGAAACCCCACGAGAAGAATTACTCAGTACATGATTTGGAGTTAGCTGCGATTGTTTACGCTCTTAAGATTTGGAGGCATTATCTTTATGGGGTGTCTTGTGAGGTTTACACTGACCATCGCAGTTTGCAGTATTTGTTCAAGCAGAGGGACCTACATTTGAGGAAGCGCAGATGGCTCGAGTTACTAAACTTTTATGATATTACTATCCTGTAGCAAAGCAAATGTAGTTGCCGACGCCTTAAGTAGAAAGGCGGGAGTATGGGTAAGTTGGCTTTTATTTCAGTAGAGGAGAGGCCATTAGCTTTGGATATTCCATCCTTGGCTAACAGACTTGTGAGATTGGATATCTCAGAGCCTAGTCGAGTTCTTGCCTATGCTGTTGCCCAGTCTTCACTATTGGAGCGGATCAAGGCTCGCCAGTTGGATGACCCACACTTATTGGTTCTTCGAGAAACGGTACTACGAGGTGGTGCCAATGAGGTTTCTATCGGCGAAGATGATGTTCTGCGACTCCAAGATCGTCTATGTGTCTCTAATGTAGATGGGCTGATGGAAAAGATCCTAGAGGAGGCACAGTTCTTGGTATTCTATTCATCCAGGTGCCATAAATATATATCGTGGCCTGAGGCAGCATTATTGGTAGTGGCGGATGAAAAAGGACATAATTGAGTATGTCGCTATGTGCCTAAATTGCCAGCAAGTTAAATATGAGCACCAGAGGCCCGATGGCCTACTTCAGCAGATGACTATACCGGAGTGTAAATGGGAATGCATTACTATGGACTTAGTAGTTGGGTTGCCGCGGACCTTGCGGAAGTTTGATGCAGTTTGGGTCATTATCAACAGGTTGACCAAGTAGGCACATTTCATTCCGGTTGTGACTACATATACTTTAGAGAGGTTGGCCCAGATTTATATTCAGGAGATAATTCAGTTGCACGGTGTGCCAATTTCCATCATATCAGATAGAGGCCTTTAGTTTACTTCACATTTTTGGAGAGCAGTACTAGGTGAATTGAGGACCCGTGTAAAGCTCAGCACAGCCTTTCATCCTCAAACCGACGGGCAGTCGGAGCAGACAGTTCAGATCTTAAAGGATATGCTCAGGTCATGTGTAATTGACTTTAGAGCTCAGTGGGATTGTTTCTTGTCTTTGGCCGAGTTTGCTTATAATAACTGTTACCAATACAACATCGAGATGGCTCCATTTAAGGCTTTATATGGTCGGCGATGCCATTCGCCCATCGGATGGTTTGAGCCCGGTGAGGCTAAGTTATATGGTACTGATTTGGTAAAGTATGCCTTGGAAAAGTTAAGTTAATTCAGGATCGACTTCGTATAGCACAGTCCATACAGAAAGGTTATGGGGATAAGAAAGCGCATGATTTATCATTTATTGTGGGTGAGAAAGTTCTCTTGATGGTTTCACCGATGAAGGGAGTCATGATATTTGGGAAGAAGGGCAAGTTGAGCAAAAGGTTTATAGTCCCATTCGAGGTGTTGAGACGAGTTAGGGAGGTTGCTTTGCCTCCCAGTCTATCGGGGGTTCATCCGGTTTTCCATGTATCTATGCTCCGGAAGTGTCATTGCCGACCTGTCACATGTGTTAGACTTCAGTACAATTCAGCTAGATAAGAGCTTGGGTTATGAAGAGAAGCCAGTTTCCATTGTTGATAGACAGGTTCGCCAGTTGAGGTCCAAGAAGATTTCTGCGGTAAAAGTCCAGTAGAGGGGCCAACCAGTCGAGGAAGCGAATTGGTAGGCCGAGGAGGACATGCAGAGCAAATATCCACACTTATTCAACATCCAGGTATAATTCTAAACCCATTCGAGGACGAACGTTTCTTTAAGAGGTGGAGAATGCAACGACCCAACTGGTCGTTTTGACTTTTAGAACCATGTTCCCCTAAAAACGACTCCCCGTATGTGCTTTTACTAATTTATGACTTGCGGGGATGGTTGGTTCGGGATTTGGAAGTGTTGGGGTTGAAATCGGAATACTTAGTTCCTTAGTTTGTCTTAAAAAGGTCTAGTTTGACTTCGGTCAACATTTTTAGAAACCATCTCCGGAATCGGGATTTAACGGTTCCAATAGGTTCGTATGATGATTTTGGACTTGGGCATATGTTCAAATCGGGTTTTGGACAACCCGGGAGCATTTCGGCGCTTAATACTGAAAACTAGCTATTTAAAGGTTTTAAGGTTCTTTAAATTTGGTTTGGAGTAGGTTTTGGCATAATCGAGGTCCGTTTGGAATTCCGAGCCTGGGAATAGTTCTGTATGGTGATTTATGACTTGCACACAAAATTTGGTGTCGTTCCGAGTAGTTTAAGTATGTTTCGGCGCGTTCGGAATAAGTTTGAAGAATTGGAAAACTTTAAGTTAAATCAATTTGGTTTGAGGTATGATTTTGTTTTTTGATGTTGTTTTATGATTTCAAACTTGTTGGTATGTTCAGGCGGGGCCCCAGGAGCCCCGGGTGTTAACCGGAAGAGGCTCGGACCAATTTTGGAATTTGGGGAAGCAACTGAAGCTTCCCTCTTCTGCTGCAATCGCACATGCGCTTGGCCAGCCGCAGGTGCGAGTTCGCAGAAGTGAGCCACGAGCTGCAGAAGCAGACCAGCCATGGATGCCCAGGGATCGCAGAAGCAGAATGTTTTGCCGCACCTGCGAGCGCGCAGGTGCGATGCAAGAGGGCGCAAAAGCAGCAAGGGATGCAGGTGCGAAAGAAGCATCGCAAAAGCGGTCCTTAGGCCGCAGATGCGGAGCATGGCCAGGTGGGGGGAAACTCGCACGTGTGAGGATTTTTTCATAGGTGCGGGACCGCAGGTGCGAAAATCGCAGAAGGCAGAACCTTCATTTAAGTCCGGAGTTGCGTATTGTTAGCTCATTTTCTTCATGTTTTTGGCGATTGTGGAGCTTATTGGGAGAGGATTTCAACTAGCAACTTGAAGGTAAGTTAATTCTACACACCTTGATTTAAATACATAGATTATGGGTAGATTATGACCTGTAAATCGTGAAAATCAAGGGTTTAGATGAAAAACCTAGGTTTTTATAAAAATGAGATTTTAACCACGAAAATGGTTATGGAATTGGATGGAAATTGTATATTTGAGTTCTTGAAATTATGGGTAACAATTTTGTCATAACCCAACACCTAACATGTCATGATAGCGCCTATCGATGGTACTAGGCAAGCCGACGTTCCCAAAATACTCCAGTAATTCAATGGAAAAGGTAGTTTAAGACTTTTTCATATCAGAAATTCTTCATAAAAACCAAAGTTGAACTCAATATAGAATCAAAATACAGAAACTAGCCCCAAACATCGGGATGTCACTAAGTCATGAGCATCTAAACAACTAAATTAATACAACCAGTTTCTAAGTATCAATACAAGATAGAAAGAAATATATAAGGAGAGACAAGGTCCTGCGGATGCCGGCAGCTACCTCGTAGTCTCCGGTACTCGATCCACCTGAACTCAACGACCTCCGTGATCAAGCACACCTGGAGCTGCACATGAAGTGCAGGGTATAGCATGAGTACAACCAACTCAGCAAGTAACAGAAATAAATAAAGAAAGGATTAGACATACTTTCAAATCTGGCTGTTTAAGTCAAATCAATTTTATACAGTTAAAATGCAGGTACTCCGGATATAGAAACTTTCAGAAATTTCACAACAAAGACAGATAGAAACTAAGTGCATCAACTATCGAAAAGCAAGTACAGCCTGAAAGGGCAACAGTCACTCAAACCCTCAACAACTCGGCACTCAACTCTCAGCCCTCAATGCACACACTCAATAGGTACCTGCGCTCACTGGGGGTGTTCAGACTCATGAGGGGATCCTATAGCCCAAGCTCTATAATCTGCACGGACAACTCACGTGCTGTACAGACAACTCACGTGTCGTAGTATAAATATCTGGATCCGCATGGACAATTCACGTGTTGCACGGACAACTCACGTGCCCTAGTAAAAAAATAAGGATCTGCACGGATAACTCACGTGCCATAGAACAATACCTCACAACCAGGCCTTCCGCCTTACTTAGTCATGAACCTCTCTAGTCTCATAACTCTCAATAACGAAATGGAAAACAACCCAAACCAAAGTGTTACAGTATATCATCAAGGAAAAATAACAGAGACTGAGGTAAACATCTACAAGAATAACTATGATTGAATATAACTACCATTAGCAAGAGTATAGCTTAAGCATGATCTCTAACATGAAAGACAGTCAAGTTCTTGTATACATGAATGCATATAAACACAAATAAAGGCTATTAGACTTCACAGTCTCCTGGGACGGACTAAGTCTCAATCCCTCATGGTGTACACTCACACGCCCGTCAGCTAGGATGGGTGCCACCTCTAAACAGTCACATTATACCAAACTCCGGGTTTCATACCCTCAAGACTAGATTTAAAACTATTACTTACCTCAACTGTGTAGAACTCCTACACTGAAATACCCTTTCCTCTTTAACCGACCACCAAATGATCCGAATCTAGCCACAAGCAATAAAATATCAATATGTGCTAAAGGAATGAATCCCACAAGAAAATACAAATTTATAGGACAAATCCCGATATTCACTCAAACCCGGCCCCTGGGCCCACGTCTAGATATACAACAGAAGTTATAAAACCCGAAAGCCCATTCACTCACGAGTCTACCCATACTAAATTTATCAAAATCCAACATCATTTGGTCCCTCAAATCCTCAAATTACTCTCTCCAAAATCCCAAGCCCTAACCCCTTAATTCACTTTTTAAATCCTACTAATTAGGTGGGAAATTAATGGGAAAACACCATAGCTAAATATAATAGAGCTCAAGCAACTTACATCACTGAATATCCTTGAATCCCCTTCAAACATCACTCTAAAAGCTCCAAGGTCCGACTTGGAAATCGTGGAAATGCACTGCACCTTCACCGAAGCTATGTCCTTTGACATCAACTTCTGAACCTGCAGACCCAAAATGGACACCGGCTCCACATCATAAGTCATATCACCCTCCAACTTAACTGTGTTGAAGTAAAAAACATGGGACGGATTGCCAACGTACTTTCGGAGCATGGAAACATGAAACACTGGATGGACACTCGACAAGCTAGGTGGCAAGGCAAGCTTATAAGCCACCTCCCCTATCCTCTGAAGCACCTCAAAAGGCCCAATGAACCGGGGGCTCAACTTGCCCCTCATCCCAAACCTCATAACACCCTTCATGGGTGATACCTTCAGCAAAACCTTCTCCCCAACCATAAACAACACATCACGGACCTTCCTGTCCGCGTAGCTCTTCTGCCTAGATAGTGCCGTGCAAAGTCGCTCCTGAAATAATTTTGCCTTATCTAATGCATCCTGGACCAAGTCTATACCCAAATAGCCTAGCCTCACCCGGCTCAAACCATCCTACCGAAGATCTACACATCCTCCCATATAAAGCCTCGTATGGAGCCATCAGAATACTCGACTCATAACTGTTGTTATATGCATACTCCGCGAGGTTTCATCACGACCCAAAACCTAACCTGTCGTGATGGCGCCTATTGATGGTACTAGGCAAGCCGACATTCCCAAAATACTCCAGTAATTTAATAGAAAAGGTAGTTTAAGAATTTTTCATATCAGAAAATTTTCATAAAAACCAAAATTGAACTCAATTTAGAATCAAAATGCGGAAACTAACCCCAAACATCAGGGTGTCACTGAGTCATGAGCATCTAAACAACCAAACTAATAAAACCAGTGTCTAAATATCAATACATGACAGAAAGAAATATAGAAGGAGAGACAAGGTCCTGCAAACGCCGACAGCTACCTCGTAGTCTCCGGTACTCTATCCGCCCAAACTCAATGACCTCCGTGATCAAGCACACCTGGATCTGCACATGAAGTGCAGGGTGTAGTATGAGTACAACCAACTCAGCAAGTAACATAAATATATAAGGAACCGAGAAGGAGTGACGAGCTATACAGTACAGTTCATTTTCAATAATTCCAGCAAGGATTAGACATACTTTCAAATCCGGCTGTTTTAGTCAAATCAATTTTATATAGTTAAAATGCAGGTACTTCGGATATAGAAACTTTCAGAAATTTGACAACAAATACAGATAGAAACTAAGTGCATCAACAATTGAAAAGCAAGTACAGCCTCTCAGGGAAACAGTCACTCAAACACTCAACAACTCGGCACTCAACTCTCAGCCCTCAATGCACACGCTCAATAGCTACCTGTGCTCACTGGGGGTGTTCAGACTCATGAGGGGCTCTTATAGCCCAAGCGCTATAATTTGTACGGACAACTCACGCGTCGTAGTATAAATATCTGGATCTTCATGGACAACTCACGTGCTGCACGGACAACTCACGTGCCCTAGTATAAATATAACGATCCGTACGGACAACTCACATGCTGCACGGACAATTCACGTGCCATAAAATAATACCTCACAACCAAGCCTTCTGCCTTACTCAGTCATGAACCAATCTAGTCTTATAACTCTCAATAACGAAAGGGAAAACAACCCAAATCAAAGTGTTATAGTATATCATCTGGGAAAAATAACATAGACTGAGGTAAATATGTACAAGAATAACTATGATTGAATATAACTACCATGAGCAGGAATATAGCCTAAGTATGATCTCTAACATGAAAGGCAGTCAAGTTCTAGTAGACATGAATGCATATAAACACAAATAAAGGCTCACAGTCTCCTGGGACAGACCAAGTCTCAATCCCTCACGGTGTACACCCATACGCCCGTCAGCTAGGATGGGTGCCACCTCTAAACAGTCACATTATACCAAACTCCGGGTGTCATACCCTCAAGACCAGATTTAAAACTGTTACTTCCTCTCAAACCGGCCACCAAATGACCCAAATCTAGCCACAAGCAATAAAATACGATCAATATGTGCTAAAGGAATGAATCCCACAAGAAAAATACAAATTTATAGGACAAATCCTGATATTCACTCGACCCCTGGGCCCACATTTTGATATCTGGCAAAAGTTATAAAACCCGAAAACCCATTCACTCATGAGTCTACCCATACTAAATTTATCAAAGTCCAACATCATTTGCTCCCTCAAATCCTCAAATTACTCTCTCCAAAATCCCAAGCCCTAACCCCTTAATTCACTTTTAAAATCCTACTAATTAGGTGGGAAATTAACGGGAAAACACCACAGCTAAAGATAATAGAGCTCAAGCAACTTACCTCAGTGAATATCCTTCAATCCCCTTCAAAACTCACTCTAAAAGCTCCAAGGTTCGACTTGAAAATGGGGGAAATGAACAACAATTCGTGAAGTCTTCTATCTATAGGTTCTGCCCAGGTTTTCGCACCTGCGGCTCAAACATGCGCACCTGCGGAGCCGCTTATCGCACAAATCTCCACATCTGCGGAAAGTCACATAAGTTCCTATCTCCGCACCTGCATTCCATATCCGCTTCTGCGACCTTGCAGGTGCGGAAAAGACCTCGCACCTTCGGCCACTGCCAGACCTCCTCACTTCCGCATCTGCGACTCAGCCTCGCATCTGCGGGCTCCCAGATGCGACAAAACTTATGCACCTACGGTTCCAGCCCAGGTCCTCTATGACCGCATCTGCGACTCACCAAGCTCACGTGCGACGTCGCACCTGCGGCTCCCCCTCCACAGGTGCGGAAATACCAGTAGCAGCAGCTTCAGCTGCATTTTTCCAACTTCAAAAAATCTATTAACCACCCGGACTCATCTCGAGCCACTCGGGACCTTAACCAAACATACCAACAAGTCATATATAAACATACAAACTTAGACAAATCATCAAATCACTCAAAACCACATCAAAACACCAAATTACCCTCGGATTCAAGCCTAAGAACTTCTAACTTCCCAAATTCCGCAAACGATGTCGAAACCTACCAAACCACGTTTGAATGACCTCAAAGTTTACACATACGTCATAAATGACACTACGAACCTACTCCAACTTCCGAAAATCCATTCCGACCCCAATATCAAATTTTCCACTGCCGACCGAAATTGCCAAATTTCCAACTTTAGCCAATTTAAGCCTAATTCAACTACGGACCTCCAAATCACATTCCGGATGCACTCCTAAGTCCAAAATCACCTAACAGAGCTAACGGAACCATCAAAATTCAAATCTGAGATCGTTTACAGATAAGTCAACATTCGGTTGACATTTCCAACTTAAGCTTTTACTTTAGAGACTAAGTGTCTCAATCTACTCTGAAACCACTCCGGACCCAAACCAACTAACCCAATATACTATAACATAGCGGAAAATCTCAAAAGGAAGCAGAAATGGAGAAAACGGGGCTATAACTCTCGAAATGACCGGCCGAGTCGTTACATCCCCCCTCTTAAACAAACGTTCATCCTCGAACGGGTATAGAAACATACCTGGAGTCTCAAATATTTGTGGATATCTTCTCTACAACTCCCGCTCGGTCTCCCAGGTGGCCTCCTCCATAGACTGACCTCTCCACTACACCTTCACCGAAGCTATGTCCTTTGACCTTAACTTACAAACCTGCCGACCCAAAATGGCCACCGGCTCCACATCATAAGTCATATCACCCTCCAACTGAACCGTGCTGAAGTCTAAAAGATGGGACGGATCACCAACTTATTTCCGGAGCATGGAAACATAAAACACTGGATGCATACTCGACAAGTTGGTTGGAAAGGCAAGCTTATAAGCCACCCCCTCTATCCTCTGAAGCACCTCAAAAGGCCTAATGAACCGGGGGCTCAACTTTCCCCTATTTCCAAACCTCATAACACCCTTCATGGATGATACCTTCAGCAAAACCTTCTCCCCAACCATAAACGACACATCACTGACCTTCCTGTCCGCGTAGCTGTTCTGCCTAGACTGCGCCTTCTGAAGCCGTTCCTGAATCAATTTCGCCTTATCTAATGCATCCTGGACCAAGTCTGTACCCAAGATACCCGGCTCAAACCATTCTACCGGAGATCTACACCACCTCCCATATAAAGCCTCGTACAGAGCCATCTGAATACTCGACTGGTAACTGTTGTTATATGCAAACTCCGTGAGCGGCAAGAACTGGTCCCATGAACCCCCAAAGTCAATGACACAAGCGCGCAACATGTCCTCCAAATTCTGAATAGTGCGCTCGGACTGCCTGTCCGTCTAAGGGAGAAAAGCTATGCTCAACTCAACCTGAGTACCCAACTGTCACTGCACGGCCCTCCAAAACTGTGATGTAAATTGAGTACCTCTATCTGAAATGATGGAAACTGGAATACCATGCAGGGGAAAAACCTCTCGGATATAAATCTCAGCCAACCTCTATGAAGTATAAGTAGTTCCAACTGGAATGAAGAGCGCGGACTTGGTCAGCCGATCCACAATCACCCAAATAGCATCGAATTTCCTCGATGTCCGTCGGAGCCCAACTACGAAGTCCATGGTGATCCGCCCCCACTTCCACTCTGGGATTTCTAACTTTTGAAGCAAGCCACCTGGTCTCTGATGTCAAAAATGCGCACCTGCGAAGCCGCTTATCGCACAAATCTCCGCATCTGCAGAAAATCACTTAAGTGCCCATCTCCGCACCTGCATTCCATATCTACTTCTGCGACCTCGCAGATGCGGAAAAGACCTCGCACCTGCGGCCACTGCCAGACCTCCTCACTTCTGCATCTGCGACTCAGCCTCACATCTGCGGGCTCCCAGATGCGACCAATATTACGCACCTGCGGTTCCAGCCCAGGTCCTCTATGTCTGCATCTGCGGCTCACCAAGCTCACCAGAGACCTCGCACCTGCAGCTCCCCCTCTGCATGTGCGGAAATACCAATAGTAGCAGCTTCAGCTGCATTTTCCAAACTTCAAACAATCCGTTAACCACCCGGACTCACCCCGAGCCCCTCGGGACCTTAACAAAACATACCAACAAGTCATATATCAACATACAAAATTAGACAAATCATCAAATCACTCACAACAACATTAAAACACCAAATTACCCTCGGATTCAAGACTAAGAACTTCTAACTCACCAAATTCCGCAAACGACGCAGAAACCTACCAAACCACGTCCGAATGAACTCCAATTTTACACACACATCACAAATGACACAACAAACCTACTCCAACTTCCGAAAATCCATTCTGACCCCGATATCAAATTTTCCACTGCCGACCGAAATTGCCAAATTTCCAACTTTAGCCAATTCAAGCCTAATTCAACTACGGACCTCCAAATCACATTTCGGGTGCACTCCTAAGTCCAAAATCACCTAACGGAGCTAACGGAACCATCAATATTCAAATCTGAGATCGTTTACACATAAGTCAACATCTAGTTGTCTTTTCCAACTTAAGCTTTTACTTTAGAGACTAAGTGTCTCAATCCACTCCGAAACCACTCCGGACCCAAACCAACCAACCCGGTAAACCATAACATAGTTAAAAAGCATAAAAGGAAGCAGAAATGGTGAAAACGGGGCTATAACTCTCGAAACGACCGGCCGGGTCGTTACATCCTCCCCCTCTTAAACAAACGTTCATCCTCGAACGGATCTAGAAACATACTTTGAGTCTTAAATATGTGTGGATATCTGCTCCGCATTTCCCGCTCGGTCTCCCAGGTGGCCTCCTCTACAGGCTGACCTCTCTATTGCACCTTCACCGAAGCTATGTCCTTTGACCTCAACTTTCGAACCTGCCGACCCAATCATATCACCCTCCAATTGAACTGTGCTGAAGTATCAAACATGGGACGGATCACCAACGTACCTTTGGAGCATGGAAACATGAAACACTAGATGCACACTTGAGAAACTGGGTCGCAAGGCAAGCTTATAAGCCACCTCCCCTATCCTCTAAAGCACCTCAAAAGGCCCAATGAACGGGGGGCTCAACTTGCCCCTCTTCCCAAAACTCATAACGCCCTTCATGGGTGATACCTTCAGCAAAACCGTCTCCCCAACCATAAACGACACATCACTGACCCTCCTATTTGCGTAGCTCTCCTGCGTAGACTACACCGTGCGAAACAGCTCCTGAATCAATTTTGCCTTATCTAATGCATCCTGGACCAAGTCTGTACCCAAGAACCTAGCCCTACCCTGCTCAAACCATCCTACCGGAGATTTACACCTCCTTCCATATAAAGCCTCGTACGGAGCCATCTGAATACTCGACTGATAACTATTGTTATATGCAAACTCTGCGAGCGGCAAGAACTGGTCCTATGAACCCCCAAAGTCAATGACACAAGCGCACAACATGTCCTCCAATATTTGAATAGTGCGCTTGACAACCCGTCCATCTGAGGGTGAAATATTGTGCTCAACTCAACCTGAGTACCCAACTCTCGCTGCACGGCCCTCCAAAACTGCGATGCAAACTCAGTACCTTTATCTGAAATGATGGAAACTGGAATACCATGCAGGCGAACAACCTCTCGGATATAAATCTCAGCCAACCACTCTGAAGTGTAAGTAGTTCCAACTGGAATGAAGTGCGCGGACTTGGTCAGCCAATCCACAATAACCCAAATAGCATCGAACTTCCTCGAAGTCCGTGGGAGCCCAACTGCAAAGTCCATGGTGATCTGCTCCCACTTCCACTATGGGATCTCTAACCTCTGAAGCAATCCACCCAATCTCTCATGTTCAGACTTAACCTACTGATAGTTGAGACACAAACCTAACTATATCCTTCTTCATTCGCCTCCACCAATAGTGCTGCCTCAAATCCTGGTACATCTTCGCGGCACCCGGATGGATGGAATACCGCGAGCTGTGGGCCTCCTCAAGAATCAACTCCATGAGCCCATCTATATTAGGCACACATATCCTACCCTGCATCCTCAACACGCCGTCATCACCAATGGTCACATCCCTAGCATCACCTCACTGAACCCTATCCTGAAGAATGAGCAGGTGGGGTTCATCATACTAACGCTCCCTGATACGGTCATAAAGAGATGACTTGGATACCACATAAGCTAATACCCGACTCGACTCCGAAATATCCAATCAGACAAGCTGGAACGCTAAGGCCTGAACATCCAATGCCAAGGGTCTCTTTGCTGCTGGGAGATATGCTAAACTCCCGAAACTCTCTGCCCGGCGACTCAAAGCATCGGCCAGCACATTGGCCTTCCTCCGATGGTACAAAATAGTGATATCGTAGTCCTTAAGAAGCTCTAACCATCTTCACTGATGCTACTTAAGATCCTTCTGCTTCAACAGATACTGCAAACTCCGATGATCAGTATAGATCTCACAATGAACCCGATACAAATAATGATGCCAAATCTTCAAGGCATGAACAATGGCTGCTAACTCAAGATCATAGACAGGATAGTTCCTCTCATGGGTATTCAACTGGCGCGAGGCATAGGAAATCACCCTACCCTCCTGCATCAGAACACATCCAATACCTACCCTCGAGGCATCACAATACACGGTGTAAGAACCTGAAGGTGATGTCATAACTAACACTGAAGTTGTGGTCAAAGCAGTCTTGAGCTTTTGAAAGATCTCCTCACACTCATCCGACCACCTGAATAGAGCACCCTTTTGGGTCAATTTGGTCTAGGGCGATGCAATAGATGAAAATCCTTCCACAAAGCGACGGTAATAACCCGCCAAACCAAGAAAGCTCCTAATCTCTATGGCTGAGGGCGGTCTAGACCAACTCTGCACCGCCTCTATCTTCTTCGGATCCACCCAAATACCCTCACTAGACACTACGTGCCCCATGAATGTTACTGAACCGAGCCAGAACTCATACTTGGAGAACTTTGCATAACGCTTCTCCTCTCTCAATCTCTGTAATACTACCCTTAAATGCTGAGCATGCTCTTCCTGGCTACGAGAGTACACCAGGATGTCATCAATGAATAAAATTACGAATGAGTCCAAATAGGGCTGGAATACACTGCTCATCAAATGCATGAATGTTGCTGGGGCATTGGTCAGCCCCAAAAACATCACCAAGAACTCATAATGGCCATAACGGGTCCTGAAAGTTGTCTTAAGAATATCCGAATCCGGAATCTTCAGCTGGTGATAACCAGACCTCAAATCAATCTTGGAGAACACCCTCGCTCCTTGAAAATGGTCAAATAAATCATCAATACGAGGCAAAGGATACTTGTTCTTGACTGTGACCTTGTTCAACTGCCTGTAATCAATGCACATCCCCATGGAACCATCCTTATTCTTTAAAAATAAAACCGGTGCACCCCAAGGTGACACACTAGGCAGAATAAACCCCTTATCAAGAAGTTCCTGAAGCTGTTCCTTCAACTTCTTCAACTCCGTCGGTGCCATACAATACGGTAGAATAAATATGGGCGGAGTGCCCAGCACAAAATCAATATCGAAATCAATATCCTTGTCAGGCGGCATGCCCAGTAAGTCTGCAGGAAACACATCCGAAAAATCCCGTACCACCGGAATAGAATCAATGGCAGGATTCTCTGCACAAACATTCCTCACAAAAGCCAAATAGGATAGACAACCCTTCTCAACCATACGCTGAGCCTTCAAGTATGAAATCACCCTACTAGGTACATAGTCTATAGAACCGCTCCACTCAACCCTCGAAAATCCTGGCATCGCCAATATCACGGTATTAGCGTGACAATCTAGAACAGCATGACATGGAGATAACCAATCCATACCCAATATCACATCAAAGTCAACCATATTGAGCAGCAAAAAGTCCACTTGGGTCTCCAGACCCCGAATAGTCACCACACATGACCGATATACGCGGTCCACAACAATAGTATCGCCTACAGGAGTAGATACATGAACAGATGAAACCAATGACTCATGGGGCATATCCAGAAAATGGGCGAAATACGAGGAAACATATGAATACGTGGAACTAGGGTTAAATAATACAGAGGCATCTCTATGACAAACTGATACAATACCTGTAATCACAGCATCTGAAGCAATAGCATATGGTCTAGCAGGGAGGGCATAGAAATGGGCCTGACCACCACCTGATCTACCTCCCCCTCTCGGGCGACCCCTAGCTAACTGGGCTCTACCCCTGGCTGTATGGGCGGGTGGTGGAGGAACTGGTGCTGGTTCCATCGGCCGAGTTCTCCGTTGTGGAGTCCCACCCAATAGACTAGGGCAATCTCTCATAATGAGACCAAAATATCCGCACTCGAAACAACCCTTCCTCTGACTAAACTGCTGCTCCTGATACCCAAACAAACTACTCGGGGATATCTGAGTGGATGGGGCATGATGAGAACTCTGCGTTGGTAGTGCACTTAATGATGACTGGCCCTACTGATGACTGTGAGAACCATGGATAGATGATGCACCACGGTGAAATAGCCAAGCTGTCTGAGCCTGTTTGAAATGACGACCTTTACCGTGCTGGAACTGACCCCCAAAAGGAGCATTGCTGAATCCACCCTGACCAAAGAGGCCTCTTGGCCTCCCTATCAACCCTCTCCTGACCACGAACCATCTCAATCTGCCGAGCAATGTCGACAACCTCATCAAAGGTAGCACCAGACACCCTCTCTTTGGTCATAAGCAATCATAGCTGAAACGTGAGACCATCTATAAATCTCATGATCCTTTCCCTGTCTGTGGGAACCAACCAGATAGCATGACGGGACAACTCAGAGAATCGCATCTTATACTGCATCACAGACATATCACCCTGGCAAAGCTACTCAAACTGTCTGCGCAACTCCTCTCTGTGGGACTGAGGCACGAACTTCTCCAAAAATACCACGGAGAACTGCTACCAAGTAAGGGGTGCTGTGCCAACAGGCCTACGCTTCTCGTAAGTCTCCCACCATTTGAATGCAGCCCAAAAAAACTGAAAAGTAGTGAATGAGGCCCCACAAGTCTCCAGAATATCAGCTGTATGGAGTATCCTCTAACACTTGTCCAAGAAGTCCTGGGCATCCTCTCTCTCTGTGACACTGAAAGGTGGAGGCTGAAGTCTCCCAAACCTCTCCAACCTACACTGATCATCCTCAGGTATAGTAAGAACCATATAATCCTGAGCAGCTGTAACCGGCTGGGCTGGTGGTGCCTCCGGTGTCTGGAGTCCCTGAACAACCTACTCAGGTGTGCGAGCGGCAGGAGTCTAAGTGCCTCCCCCGTCCTGAGAAGTGGCTGCGGCCGTCGATATAGAGACTGCCTGAGCAAGGCTGGTACACACTGTTAGAATCTGAGGTAGGGCCTCCTGGAGGCCTAGAATCACAATAGGCACAGGTGGTGCCTGAGCTGGTGCATCCACAACTGGAATCTGGTCCTGATCTGGGACAACTGGTGGATCTGCAGGTATTGCCCCAGCTGCTGTGCGGGCTGCACCTCTGCCCCTACTGCATCCTCGACCTCTCGTGGCCCTGGATGGTGGTACTGGTGGCTGTCCATCCTACCTGGTAGTACGAGTCCTCACTATCTGTGAGAGAATGAAACAACATATATTTATTTACCAGAATCACCAGATTCACGCGACAAGAATTCAAGAATGTGGAATTTTCCTAAAGGTTATGCAGCCTCTCGAAGATAAGTGCAGGCGTCTCTGTACCGATCCACAAGACTCTACTAAACCTGCTCATGCCTCGTGAGACCTATGTAACCTAGAGCTCTGATACCAACTTGTCACGACCCAAAACCTAACATGTCGTGATGGCGCCTATCGATGGTACTAGGCAAGCCGTCGTTCCCAAAATACTCCAGTAATTCAATAGAAAAAGTAGTTTATGACTTTTTCATATCAGAAATGTTTCATAAAAACCAAAGATGAACTCAATATAGAATCAAAATGCGGAAACTAGCCCCAAACATCGGGGTGTTACTAAGTCATGAGCATCTAAACAACCAAACTAATACAACCGGTGTCTAAATATCAATACAAGACAGAAAGAAATATAGAAGGAGAGACAAGGTCCTGCGGACGCCGGCAGCTACCTCGTAGTCTCCGGTACTCGATACACCCGAACTCAACGACCTCCATGATCATGCACACCTGGATCTGCACATAAAGTGCAAGGTGTAGCATGAGTACAACCAACTCAGCAAGTAACAGAAATAAATAAGGATCTGAGAAGCAGTGACGAGCTATACAGTATAGTTTATTTGCAATAATTCCAGCAAAGATTAGCCATACTTTCAAATCCGGCAGTTTAAGTCAAATCGGTTTTATACAGTTAAAATGCAGGTACTCTAGATATAGAAACTTTCAGAAATTTCACAACAAAGACAGAAAGACACTAAGTGCATCAACAATTGAAAAGCAAGTACAACCTCTCAGGGCAACAGTCACTCAAACCCTAAACAACTCGGCACTCAACTCTCAGCCCTCAATGCATACGCTCAATAGGTACATGCACTCACTGGGGATGTTCAGACTCATGAGGGGCTCCTACAGCCCAAGCGCTATAATCTATACGGACAACTCACGTGCTGCATGGACAACTCGAGTGCCATAGTATAAATATCTGCATCTGCACGGATAACTCACGTGCTGCACAGAAACCTCACGTGCCCTAGTATAAATATAAGGATCCGCACGGATAACTCATGTGTTGCACAGACAACTCACGTGCCATAGAACAATACCTCACAACCAGGCCTTCGGCCTTACTCAGTCATGAACCTCTCTAGTCTCATAGCTCTCAATAACGAAATGGAAAACAACCCAAATCAAAGTGTTACAGTATATCATCAGGGAAACATAACAGAGACTGAGGTAAACATGTTCAAGAATCACTATGACTGAATATAACTACCATGAGCAGGAATATAGCCTAATCATGATCTCTAACATGAAAGGCAGTCAAGTTCTAGTAGACAGGAATGCATATAAACACAAATAAAGGCTATTAGACTTCACAGTCTCTCAAGATGGACCAAGTATCAATCCCTCACCGCGTATACCCACACGCCCATCACCTAGCATGGGTGCCACCTCCAAACAGTCACATATACCAAACTCCAGGTTTCATACCATCAAGACCAGATTTAAAGCTGTTACTTACCTCAACAATGTAGAACTCCTACTCTGAAATGCCCTTCCCTCTCCAACCGGCCTCCAAATGACCCGAATCTAGCCACAAGCGATACAATACGATCAATATGAGCTAAATGAATGAATCCAACAAGGAAAATACCAATTGGTATGCCAAATCTCGAAATTCACTCAAACCCGGCCCCCGGGCCCACATCTCGAAATCCAACAAAATTCACAAAACCCGAAATCCCATTCACTCACGAGTCTACCCATACTAAATTTATCAAAATCCCACATCATTTGGTCCTTCAAATCCTCAAATTACTCTCTCCAAAATCCCAAGCCCTAACCCCTTATTTCACTTCAAAAAAGCCTACTAATTAGGTGAAAAATTAATGAGAAAACACCATAGCTAATGATAATAGAGCTCAAGCAAGTTACCTCAGTGAATATCCTTGAATCCCCTTCAAATATCACTCTAAAAGCACCAAGGTCCGACTTGAAAATGGTGGAAATGAACAAAAATTCGCGAAGTCTTCTATCTATAGGTTCTGCCCAGGTTTTCGAGCCTGCGGCTAAAAAATGTGCACATGCGGAGCCGCTTTTGCGCATAAATCTCCGCATCTGCGGAACATCACTTAAGTGCCCATCTCCGCACCTGCGTTCCATATCCACTTTTGCGACCTCGCAGGTGCAGAAAAGACCTCGCACATGCGGCCACTGCCAGACTTCCTTACTTTCGCATCTGCGACTCAACCTCGCATTGCGGGCTCGCAGATGCGACCAATCTTACACACCTGCGGTTCCAGACCAGGTCCTCTACGTCCGCATCTGTGGCCCACCAAGCACACCAGCGACCTCGCACCTGCGGCTCCCCCTCCGCAGGTGCGGAAATACCAGTAGCAGCGGCTTCAGCTGCATTTTTCCAACTTCAAATAATCAGTTTACCACCCGGACTGACCCCGAGCCCCTCGGAACCTCAACCAAACATACCAAAAAGTCATATATCAACATACAAACTTAGACAAATCATCAAATCACACAAAATAACATCAAAACACCAAATTACCCTCGGATTCAAGCCTAAGAACTTCTAACTTCCCAAATTCCGCAAATGACGTCGAAACCTACCAAACCACGTCCGAATGACCTCATATTTTACACACACGTCACAAATGACTCCACAAATCTACTCCAACTTCCATAAATCCATTTCGACCCTGATATCAAATTTTCCATCGCCGACCGAAATTGTCAAATTTCCAACTTTTGCCAATTCAAGCCTAATTCCACTACGGACCTCCAAATCACATTCCGGATGCACTCCTAAGTCCAAAATCACCTAACGGAGCTAACGGAACCATGAAATTCAAATCCGAGATTGTTTACACATAAGTCAATATCCGTTTGACTTTTTCATGAGCTATGTGGAATTAAACATAATCTATATTTTAAAAAATGGAAACCTTGTTATATATATTGCTCATACTTCAAAATAATACATAATATCAATGGATTGTTTTACAGAACTACCCAAAATCAGAAGACTTTGAGGGGATTCCGGGAATGGCAATTAGGGCTTTTTTCTCGGACGAAAGAGAAACACGAAGCTGTAAAAATTTGGAGGTTGAATGTAGAACACCTGTGTTCTAAAATCAAATGAAATTAGGAGACATTACTACATTCGCCGTCGAAAATGACGGACGTGTTCAAAGAAGAAGTAAAAAGCTGAAGAAGGTGTTCAAAGCCAGAACAAGTGAATATTTTGTTTGTTAATGGCATTCAAAAAGTACACAAGATGGGTGGCCATTTTAGGATTGGTGTCCGTGCATGTTTTAGTGGAGTACGAGATGCTCGCAATTTTGGTGACTTGTCTCACAGTAGACTGGGAGATGATACTACCAGTTGCTGCTCTGCCTGTGAATGCCTATGATGGTTTGTCCTCCATTCTCGCCACCCTCATCGGATTGCTTTCTGACACGTACGTTGGACACTTCATGTCACGACCTAATTTTACCTATAGATCGTGATGGCGCCCAACATCACAGCTAGGCAAGCCAACTAGTAATTTAAACACATATTCGTTTCTTTAAAAATTATTCGAGTAATTAAACTCTTCTTACTTGAAAGAATTTAATAAAAATATGAAAGACCTGGTAAATTATGAACCATGAAAATCATTAAATCCAAAACACTACTAGTGTGTGCCAAGACCTGGTGTCACAAGTGTAAGAGCATCTAGTAGATTATATAAAATTCTAAATATTGTCTAAAATAAATTAGACAGAATACAAACATAAGAAGAGGCATTAGTTGCTGCAGAACGGCTCAGAAAGGCAGCTCACCACTAAGACTCTAGATAACGTAGGTGTGTGCCGATAAGCCCTCCTATGAAAGAACCATGAATAACTGGTGGACGATAAGAACTTTCTGGCATAACACTAAAATAAGCTCGCACTGCTCTCGGCTACGCTGACAAACAACCTCAATCCTTCGGGCTATCTCCACAACCAACTCATAAGAAGTCCACATCTCAACCTCTCGGGCCATAGTGGCCTGAATGCCAGTATGTAAACACGCAACAAACCTTCGTACTCTTTCCACCTCAATAGGGAGTATCATTAGTTCATGGCGAGATAACTCAGAGAACCTCGCCTCATAATCAGCCACTGACATCTGACCCTGCTGGAGCTACTCAAACTAGAACCGCAACTCTTTCCTCTGAGAGGGTGGAATATACATGTCCAGTAAAATACAGGTGAACCTATCCCAAGTCATGGGAGGAGAATCTGTTGGTCTGCCAAGTAGATAAGACTTCTACCATCTACGGGCTCTGGCCTCCAGCTGAAAAATAGCAAAGTCTACCCCGTGAGACTCCAATATCCTCATGTTGTGCAGTCTGTCCCTGCAGCGATCAATGAAGTCCTGGGGATCCTCATGTCCCTCACCCCCCAAAGACAGGAGGATGTAGTCTATTCCATCTGTCCAATAGCTTCTACGGCTCAGTGGTCGCAACTGGTTTGGGCTTAGGTATAGCTGCTGCCACTAGCTAGACTCCACCCACGGGTAGTGCACCCTGGGTCTGATATACAGTAGTTGCCTGCCCATGAGGCTGTGCAGTAGGGGTCTGAGCTCCCCCAACCGCCTGAGATGTGGCTGGGTCTGCCGTAGAAAAAGGGCCTGAGTCATAGCGTCCATGAACCACAGCATACGGCCCATGACCTCCTGGAATTCCAGTGCTGACGTGAAATCTACCGGAGCTGGCTCTGCTACGGGAAACTCACCATGTTCTTCAATAATAGGATCCTCTGCTGGACCCACTGGTGGCATAATTGGAACAATTCTGGGACGTCCTCGTCCCCTACCACAGGCCGGAGCCCTCCCTGGGCCTCTGCGTCTAACAACAGGGGGAGTAGTTCTTCCCTGGTCTGGAACCTCATTAGAGCTCGTTCTCACCATCTGTGAGAGAATAAAAGAAAGATATTTAGTACTACACAAATTTCATGATGGGAGATGAAGAAAGGTAGTTTCCTAACACCCTATAGCCTCTCGAAGGTAAGTACAGACGTTTCCATACCGATCTGCAAGACTCTATTAGGCTTGCTCATAACTTGTGAGACCTGCGTGAACCTAGTGCTCTGATACCATGTTGTCACGACCCAATTTCACCTATAGATCGTGATGGCACCCAACATCACAACTAGGCAAGCCAACTAGTGATTTAAACACATATTCATTTCTTTAAAAATTATTCGAGTAATTAAACTCTTCTTACTTGCAAGAATTTAATAAAACTATGAAATACCTGGTAAATTAAGAACCATGAAAATCATTAAATCCAAAACTCTACTAGTGTATGCCAAGACCTGGTGTCACAAGTGTATGAACATCTAGTAGATTATATAAAATTTTAAATATTGTCTGAAATAAAATAGACAGAATACAAATATAAGAAGAGGCACTAGTTGCTGCAGAACGGCTCAGAAAGGCAGCTCACCACTAAGCCTCTGGATAACGTGAGTGCGCGCTGATAGGTCCTCCGATAGTACTTGTCTCAGGTCTTTCACAAAAAGTGTAGCAAGCGTAGCATGAGTACGTAAACAACGTGTACCCAGTAAGTATCAAGCCTAATCTCGAAGAAGTAGTGACGAGAGGTCGCCTTTGACACTCACTATGGGTCAATAATATTACAATAGAATATATTTAATTAAACATGATTTTTAGGTGAACAACAATAATTTACTTAACAAGCAGAAATAATTAATTCCTTACATTTCAATAATTTCTAATTTATCAATTAACTTCACAAGTAGCAATTAAAATATCAAGGTATCGTGTAATTATTATTATTATTATTAAGCACGATTTCTGTCGAGGTCGTATGGCCCAATCCAGAGTGTCGTGTACATTGTCAAGGGACGTGTGGCACGATCCATAGATGCATCTATACTGCCGAGGCGTTCGCCCCGCTCCACAAAAAAGGAGAACATTTTCTTATGAACTTCTGGAATGAGAAGTTATTATAGTATTAACACATAAGATGTTCAATTTCTATTAACAATTAAATAATTTACATAAAATTCAAGTATATGAAGTTTTGATCTTTACTATTTCCTCTAACAATTTATAATATAATTCCAGTAATTTAATTAAATAAAGATGTAATTATCACAAGTAATTCATGATTTGAGTCCTAAACTACCCGGACATAGCATAATTAGTAGTTACGCACGGACTCTCATCACCTCGTGCATACGTAACCCCCAAAATTAGCAAAACTTATTAATTTAGATCACCTATGGGGTAAATTCCATCTTACAAGATTAGACAAGAGACTTACCTTGTCTAAAAGCCCACTTCCGATTACGATGTCGTGTAAAAATCCCAATTTGGTGTCGAAAAATCCGAAACTATCCAAATGTTATATAAAATAATTAATACATGCTCAATAATTCGAAATTAGACTATTAAATTAATTACCCCACTCAAAATGGTAAAATCCCTAGAATTCACCCCGGGCGCACGTTCCCAGATTCCGGAAATTGTTGAAGGAAATGGCTACCCATAATCTCAATAACTCAAATATACAATTTCCATCCAATTCCGTAACCATTTTCATGGTTAAAATCTCATTTTTATACAAATCTAGGTTTTTCCTCTAACCCTTGATTTACACAATTTAGAGGTTATAATCTACCCATAATATATGTAATTAACTCAAAGGTTGTATAATTAATATACCTTCAAGTTGCTAGTTGAAAACTCCTCTCAAAAAGCTCCAAAATCGCCCAAGAATGGAGAAAATGGGCTCAAAAGCGGCTGAGCCCCGATTTTTAACACATTCTGCCAAGCAGTGGTTTCGCATCTGCGGAAAAGGCGTCGCAGATGCGGCTTCCCCCTAAGTTGGCTATGTCCGCTTCTACGACTTTTACGTCGCATTTGCGATGTGCTTCTGCGGCTTGTACCTGCGCATCTCCGCCCCTTCCGCATCTGCGGTGTCCTACACGCACCTGCGAGCTGGCCAAGCGTAGGTGCGGTTGCAGCAGAAGCTGAAAGCTTCAGCTGCTGCTCTAAAGTTTGAAATCGATCTGAGCCTCGTCCGGGTGACACCCGAGGCCCCCAGGGCCCCACCCGAACATACTTGTCACGACCCAAAATCCCACAGGCGTCGTGATGGCACTTAGTCTCTAAGACTAAGTAAGCCGATTATAATTACAATTCAAGCCAATTTTTTATTTGTTTTTATAAAAACTAACAGCGGAAATAATTATAAACAACCTCCCAAGACTGGTAATACTGAATCACAAACTCTAACTGAATACATGAAATGATCTCAAGGATCGTATACTCAATGTTGTTTGATTAATAATTAACAGTACAATAAAATGGAAAGACTCCAAGGGACTGCGACGACCAAGTAGTTCTACCTTGAATCCTTGCGATCACACTCTAACTTTGTCCGAGTCCGATAGCTCCAATATCTGGCTCTGCACAAAAAAGTGCAGAAGTGTAGTATGAGTACACCACGGTCGGTACCCAGTAAGTATCAAGACAAACCTCAGTGGAGTAGTGACGAGGTACAGTCGAGACACTCATTTGTCTAATAACCTGTGCAATATAGTATACAAAAATAATAGAAAACAAATAACAAATATGGCAACAATAATCAACCAGTGATATACACAACAGGGCAATAAGAACACTATAAATATTGCACAACAAATAATGAATACAAGTACAACCAATTAATCAAGTCCTTCCAATATAAAGTTTTCGCCTATATGTGTTTCAAATAGAATTCTTCAGATATAATACTTTCAAATAAATCTCTTTCAAATAAATCTCTTTCAAATCTCTTCCAAATATAATTCTTTCAAATAAAATTCTTTCAAATAAATATCTTTCGAATGAAAGTCACCATGTGACACAGCATTTCAAAATCATAAAATACGGGTCTCAGCCCACTTTCATATTTTTACGGTACCTCGTGCCAATTTCTTTATCACAACCGCACAGAGAACTCACGTACCAAATATCATCATCATTTAACTATGGCACCTCGTTCCCATATTTCATATCACAACCGCACTGACAATTCACGTGCCAATATCATTATTATTTACTCACGGCACCTCGTGCCCACATTTCATTTTATAATCCGCCTGACAATAACTACAGGCTCCCAATTTCAACATAGATCGGAGTATTATCAATATACTAACAACAAGACAAAATGCACAAGATATAAAAATAAACACAAGAAAAATGACAACATCACATGAAAATTACCAATGCAATAATCCCACATCATCACATAAAAATTACCAACACAATAACTCTGCATCATCATGTATCATCCCTGACATTAGCCTTCCTTATCTCTCCTATATCCACCCTTATCACTCCTATAATAGCCTCCCTTATCCCACAATCCTGACAATATCAATAGCCACCATTATCGCTCCTATAACCACCCTTATCGCTCCGGCCAGACAATATCCCATCACACATAACCACGGTGAAATACCACCCTTATACCCACATAATATCAACAGTGAAATGACAACCTTATATCCCCATAATAATAACTCAAATCACACAACAATTTACACGGAATATTATCACGACAACACAACACAATCAATTCCTATCACAATTTGCCCAATAACCACAACCAATTTCAATGATATAGTAAAATCACTAAATTTCTCAAAAATAGCCCAAGGCTCCACACAACGTATATAAAACCTCAAAAATAATCAACAGAGATAGAAAATACTCAGTATAGGGAAACGCCTTCATTAATCCAAATTCTTGATAATTATATTAACGCCTCAGTTTAAACTTAGTTCATTAATTATTTGCATATGAAACAATCCATAATATAATTATTTTCAGGAACTATCAAATCAACAAACTCACGGAATTTACATAAATATTAAAGTAACAATTACATCAAATTGTTATATAAAAATAAATTCAACAAACAAGGATTGAGGCATGGCAAATAGATGATTTAATAAATGCCAACAATTATCCAATTTACTACACAATAATGCCTAAGACTTTAAAATTAGCACATATAAGCCCGAGTACGTAATCGTCACCTCGCGTACACGGATTTTCACATTTCACAAATGGCACATAAGACTCGATGCCTAAGGGGTAATTCCCCCACTCAAGGATACGCAAGATACTTACCTTTTTGAACTTAGGCCGATATTCCAAAATAGCTTTCTCACGTAAATTGACCTCCGGACGGCTCCAATCTTTCTTGAGCCTTCCTTGCATTACTACGATGTTCCGAAAATCCTAGCAACTTCAATCTATTCAGAAAGATAACAAAAGTGAACCATAATTAGGAAGAGTTTTATGGTTCCAGCTCATTTGAGCATTTTATCAAACACTAGGTATGCAAATTTGGTTACAAGGTTCTTCTACAAGATTTCCTTCATTCCACAACCCAATCTTTACTTATTTGATCTCAAAAATCTTCCCACAAACCTCATTGGTACAAGAATATATACATAATACTCTTACACTCAAAATTCATACTCCCAATCACCATTCCTTTACCCCAAACTCGAAATTTGAACACTAGGGGTTGAATCTTACCTCTTAGATGAAGATCTTGTGATTAGCTTCCTTGATTCTTGAAGATAGGATGATTAGAATGTTAGGTTCCCTCCTTATCTCTCTAAAAGGCTCTTACCTCTCTCTAAAACCCTCAGAAAAAAACACCCCAAAGGCTATTTATTAAAATGGGGTCGGATTATGAAAATAGAAAAATTAACCCACCGAAAGCAGGTCTGCGGTTGCATAATGGACTACAGAATGGGTATGCGGGCCGCACAATGGTCAAAAAAATCAATGCCTAGAACTGGGTTATTCTGGTCCATTTTGCGACCAGTTTGCAGTCGCAGAAGCAGTTTCACGGTCGCATAAACATTCTGCGATCACATACTTGGTCGCAAAATCGCATTTTTCCAGCCTTTGGTAATTTGGTCATAACTTCTTGTAGGAATGTCCAAATGACGAACGGTTTGAAGTGTTAGAAACTAGACTCAAAGATATTTCATTTGATAGTAATAATTCATATAACACTTCTTATCATGAGAGTTATACTCATTTGAAGTTAGGTCTTGTGCGAACTCACTTGAAACTTTAGTCTATTATGAAATTTCCAACTTCTACATTCGATGCCGAAACTTATCGAATCAAGTCCGATTGACCTCAAATTTTGCACACAAGTCATAAATGATATAACTAACCTATTCCAATTTCCAAAATCGGATTCCGACCTCGTTATCAAAAATTCAACCTTCGATCGAACTTTCCGAAAATCGTCTATTTTCTAACTTTCGCCAAAATGAGTCGAATTGTCCTACGGACTTCCAAATCCAAATCCGGACATACGTCTAAGTCTTAAATCACCATACCAAGTTATTGACATCATCAAAATTCCATTCCGGGGTCGTTTTCTCAAAAGTCAACCCTCCGGTCAACTCTTTCCATTTAAGTTTCTAAATAAGAATTGTTCTTTCAATTTATTTCCGAATCTTCCGAAAATTAAACTCGACCCCACTCGCGGGTCATAATACATATTACGAAGCTGCTCGAGACCTTAAGTCACAAAACAGGGCGTAAATTCTTAAAACGACAAGTCGAGTCGTTACATTCTCCACCTCTTCAACATACGTTCGTCCACGAACGTGCCAAGAATCTTTCTGAGGACATTAAATTACTGAGTGTATTCTTACACACATACTCATGGGTGATTCTACGTTCTGCAATTTAACATGGTTTTGACAACAACATCGCAGTTGAGATTATTTCTTTTATCCATACTTATAAACTTTAAAACCAATTTCTTACACTCCAAATATTTTCAAAATACCTGATTTTCACATCAATGCACGGTATTAGTCTCAACTGGCTATAGCAACTCGTGCCTACGCACACATCAACTTTCTTGATAGTGTTGAAGTACTTCAAAAATTTTCAGGGGTGTTACATCCCCTCCCCCCACTTAGGATCATTCGCCCTTGAATGAGAAGTAGAGTCCGCCCTCAAACATATAACATAACTTATCTCTTCTTTCGCACGTCTCAATCCCCCAAATTTTACTAACTCCCAAATCTTTCAGAAAAATCGTCACTCTCCCCTATAATTGAGCCTATCCACCTGCTAGAGCAACACCAAAATAACTCCTAACAACACATCCACAACCCAACAAAGCACCACAATGTATATATCAATAACACTAATCTCAGCATTACAAGCACTGCATGATCATAATGATATCTGGACATGAACCACATCATATGTATGCCTATAACCACATCTCTGGTATTAATAGTTGTTCATAATCGATTACAACATCGCCAATTAACCTCATGTTAACAAAAATCTCATTCCAGCCCTCCATTTTACTAACAACGAGACACGAAACATGAATACCTCATAATTATATATCCAAATTAATGAGTCACATTTTTATGCCACCTGGGCACTCACCTCGTAAGCTAAAAATCCATAATTACAACACGAATTTGGCAAATTATGCATAGAGAAATTCATACAGGAATCTTTAGATAAGCCTAACAATTATGACTCCCTATAAGTACTATAGTACAAATTTAATTTCACAAGGGAGAATTTAAACACATAAAATTTTATCACAAGGATCTCGTCCTTGTATAACTTCCACAGCTGCTTGTAGCCCGATTTAAACATATCCAATCATATTAAAATGCAAGGATCTCGTCCTCAGTTCTGAATCACAAGTAATATGCACATCGTGTCAATCGAAACATTCCATTTTCTTCTTTTAAATAATTTCCGTTAAATAAAATCACAACACATAGTGAACTCTCATATCGGTAGGGAATATAATTCACAATTGAAATCAATTATCCGAAAAATACATCAAACTCACCGAAATGATTAACAAAAGTCACCTTTAGCCTCACAACTATTTTTAGTGACCAACACATAATGATAGACATATCTATCTCTATATAATCTCCCAACAAGAGTATTCATATAAGTAGATTTCAGGATTACGAAGCTCACTCATGAGTGGAGCATATTAGAAGGACTTGCCTCGATATTCAAAACCGAATCAAATTAAGGAAAAATATTTTATAACAAATCATGATCATACATGTAACGACATCATCTGGTGTAGTGGCCTCAGCCACACCATAGCAAATATATTAACGGGCTGGGCCTCCCCCTCTAAGGCGCACTCTACCACCTGTCCTCCACCCCTAACTAGTTGTGCATGTAGGGTAGTAACTACATTGGGGCCCATAGCCTGAGTGTTCTGATAAAATCCACCCATCCCAAGTCTGGGACAATATCTCATAATGTGCCTAGTAACACCATACTCATACCAACCCCTCTAAGGTCACGGTTGCTCGTACTGAGTCTGTGCCGGATAACTAGAATAACAACTGTAAGAATATCGTGTAGGTAGTGCACTATAAGAACTTAATGGAGCACCTCGCGTAATCTAATGTGCAGACTCAGCTGACCGACTGCTCGAGCCTCCGCCATAATGGGCCATAGCTGAGGAGTAAAATCCACTAAACCCTCTAGAGCTTCGTGACCTTTTGGCCTCCTTCGAGACCTTTCATCGACTGGTCTATCTTCTTTATAAACTTGCCACCATTGATACGCTGAGCCTGACAACTGAAATGTAGTAAAGGAAACTCCGCTCACTTCCACAATACCCATGGTGCAGAGAATACGGTGACACGTTTCTAGAAATCCTTGGGCATTCTCTGAAGCTGTGCCACTGAAAGTAGGTGGACTATACCTCTTAAACCTCTCAAGTCTCTTTTGTTCTACTTTTGATGCCCCTAGCATGACCTAAGGCTGAACAAGAATAACAGGCTGTACCGGTACTACACCCGAAACTTGACCAATGTAAATTTGCTGCTCTGGAGTACGAGCGGTAGGAGTCTGAACTCCTCCCCCAACCTGTGAAATATTTGGTGCAACGGAGATCAATCCCTCCTGAGTCAATCTACCAAACATGTTTAGGAACTGTACTAAATTCTCCTGAAGTCCGGGGGTAACAACAGGTGTCTCTGGTGCCTGTCCCCAAATTGGAGCAACTGGAAGCTCCCCAACTGCCCCTATAACCGATGTTCAAGCTGTGACACGTGCCCTTTTTCGTCCTCTACCTTGGCCCCGGCCTCTTGCGGCCCTAGCAGTACGTGCGGGTGCCTACTAAGTTGACTCGGTAGCATGTGTACTCACCATCTGTGAGATAATAGAGATGCAAAGGCTCAAATTCCAAATTCAATAAATTCCGCACGACAAGAATGAAAGAAGTGGAAATTTCCTAACAGTTCTGTAGCCTCTCGAAGATAAGTATAGACGTCTCCGTACCGATCTGCAAGAGTTTGCAAGACTCATTCGTGACTCATGGAACCTATAAACCTAAAGCTCTGATACCAATTTGTCACGACCCAAAATCCCACTATAGGCATCGTGATGGCACTTAGTCTCTAAGACTAAGTAAGACGATTATAATTACAATTCAAGCCAATTATTTTTATATAGAAACTAACAGCGGAAACAATTACAAACAACCTCCCAAGACCGGTAATACTGAGTCAAGAACTCTAATTGAATACATGAAATGATCTCAAGGATCGAATACTCAATATTGTTTGATTAATAATTAACAGTACAATAAAATGGAAAGACTTCAAGAGACTGCGACGACCAAGAAGCTCCACCTTGAATCCTTGCGATCACACTCTAACTCTTTCCGAGTCCGATAGCTCTAATACCAGGCTCTGCACAAAAATATGCAAAAGTGTAGAATGAGTACACCATGGTCGGTAACTAGTATGTAATGACTCGACCGGTCATTTTGAGCTCTAGCACGTCGTTCAGCAGTTTGAGGCTATGAACAACTTCACTTCAGGTATTATGACAAGTACGAATGGTCAGAATTAAAATTTTGGAAGTTCAGAGTTGATTTGAAAAGAAAAATCCCATTTCAAAAGCTTTAAGTTGGAAGAATTGACTGAGGTTGTATTTTTGAGTAAACGATCTCGGAATAAGGATTTGAAGGTTCCAACAGGTTCGTATGATGAATTCGGACTTGGGCATATGTCTGGATCAGATTTTGGATGACCCGGGAGCGTTTCGGCACCTATCGTGGAAGTTGGCATTTTGGAATAATTTCATAAATTTGGGTTGAAATGAATTTCAATGTTATTGATGTCCGTTTGGGATTCTGAGTCTGGGAAACGTTCCGTATGGTGATTCTGGTATTGGGAGCACGTCCGGAAGTGGATTCGGAGGTCCGTAGGTCATTTTGGAGTCATTTGGCTAAGGCTAGAAATTTGAAGATTTTTGAGAAGTTTGATCGGAAGTGGACTTTTTGATATCGGGGTCAGAATCCGATTCCAGAAGTTGGAGTAGGTCCGTAATGTCAAATGTGACTTGTGTACAAAATTGGAGGATAATCAGACGTGATTTGATAGGTTTCAGCATCGATTGTAGAAGTTGAAGTTTCGAAGTTCATTAAGTTTAAATTGGGTTGCGATTCATGATTTCTATGTTGTTTGATGTGATTTGAGGTCTCGAACAAGTTTGTGTTATGTTATAAGACTGGTTGGTATGATTGGACGGGGTCCCGGGGGCCTCGGGTGTGTTTCGGGTGGATTCGGACCAAAATAGATTGATTTGCTGTTGCTGTATCTGGTTTCCTTCTTCGCGAACGCGAATGCAGTCCCGCATTCACGAAGAGGAACTTTAAGGCTGCTAGGATTTGGCCTTCACAAACACGAAGGTTGAGATGTGAACGCGGTGAAGAACTTGAGGAACCTACGCGAACGTGAGTGGGGAGTCGCGAACGCATAGAAGGAAATAAGCACTGGACCTGAGGATGTTTGGCCTACGCGAATGCAAGGCTGGGTATGCGAACGTGAGGCGTTGAGGGGAGAAAGCTTCATGAACGCGTCGTTAGGAACGCAAACACGAAGAGGAAATTGGGGGCAGTGTGTCTTTGGCCTTCGCGATCGCAATGGTCTTTCCGCGATCGCGAAGAAGGGCGGACCTAGGTAGTGAAGTTTTATATACGGGATTTGGCCATTTTCCTCCACATTTCATTTTGGTTGGGCGATTTTCGGAGCTTTTGAAGAGGAGATTTCACCATCTATTATGAGCTAAGTAATTCCCGCACATTTGTAAGTTAAATACATGTTTTATATATGGATTTAGACATTGAAATTTGTAGAAAGTGTGGGGTTTTGGTAGGAAACCTAGAAATTTTTATTCCGGACAGTTATTGTATTTTATTTTAAATTCCTAGAAAATGCTCATGCACTTGTGACACCGGGTTCTGGGATGATTATGGGATGTTCAGTATTGAAATTGGAAAACATTATTATTTATTCTGTAAATTCATCTTTTACTAGATAAATTGAAGTAAAATTTATGATTTCAAAAAAAATATTAAAATGAGAATTTAATTAATTATTTGGTGTTGGCTTGCCTGACAGTGATGTTCGGTGCCATCACGACCTTTAACGGATTTTGGGTCGTGACAACATGGTATCAGAGCACTAGGTTCACTTAGGTCTCATGAGTCATGAGCGAGTATAGTAGAGTCTTGCGGATAGGTACTGAGATGTCTGTACTTATCTTCGAGAGGCTACAGGGTTGTTAGGAGAACTTCCTGTCTTGATGCCTCATCATGCGATTTGACACCTTTGAGGCTTATGCCTTCATTTTTTTCCCATTCACTCTTATGCGACGTGAAGCGCTAGTTGTAAATCGGGAATTGAGGAATTGTAATAGTACTACAGATGTGGTGCTAGATGTTTCTCCTTGCGTAGTTGATTGGACTATTGTCATTGCCTTGTGGAAGGATATTCTGTCATTTCAGCCCAGTAATTGTACTTCTGAGAGCTTTGAGGTTATGCAGAGGTTGCTATGATGCTCAGGAGTTATTGTCGCACGGTATTGATATGATGGTAGGATGCTTGCCTATGTGTCGGGGCAGTGAATGACTTGGAAGGAGGTTTACTTAGTACATGGTTCCGAGATTCAGTATCTTATTTCGGCAGAGGAAAAGAAATTGGCCTATGAATGTCGAGATTTGGGTTGATGGAATAACGAGGCTTGGTATTTTCTAGTGTGATGGAATCTTCATACAAGGTGTGGTGTCGTCGTCCTTGATTGAATATGTTAAGTTCGCCGGTGTTATGATTTTCTTCGATTTGCCTTTGGGGCATGGTAGCATATGGGTTCTGTGGTAGGGTGACTATACGCCTTGAGAAAGTTTATAGTGATCTGGGATTCATGGTGGACCGTGACTAGGTCTACGGACTTAATTTGGAGTATTGGCTACTATATTAAGGAAGATTGGGTGTGACAGGAGGGAGTTGCTTGATATGAGGAAGGATACAACTTGACTTTGGATTGGAATATATTGTCGCACCTTTAGTTAATGCCCATGGGGAGTGAACAGACATGTACAACTGGTGAATGAGCACGGGCTCAGGATGGGTTACTGATTTCGTAGTTATTGTACCTAGTGCAACGGCATTGGATGATGTCGGCATGGAATTTCCACAGGTGAGTTATCTCCTGTGAGCAGGTTAGTGGTTGAGTGGTGTTAATGGGGCTGTCACGAAAACATTCTACTGGTTATCCAGCAAGAGGTCGAATATGTGAATGTGGTTAGTGATTCAGAGTGTTCATAAAAGGTCAAATGGAAAGATTTCAAGGAATTTGGCGAGTTGGTTGTGCAAGATCAGTTCAACGATGAAGAAAGACTCTTCGTGGGTTCTAGAGCTATGCAATGGTAGATTTAAGCTAAGTGGGAGAGTTCCACCGCCTACGGTTGGATTACATGGTCGGCTAATTGTGAGATTTCTAGTTATCGGCATATTAGTGAGATATTATGACTAAGGAAGAGAGAACATCAGCGGTAATTTGAGCAAAGGATTGTGGAATGTGTGCTATAGTACGCCTTGTTGACTAATGTACAGGTTTTGGGAAGATTCAGGATTTATGCTTCGTTTAAATGTAATTTACAAGGAAAGTGATTCAGCCGGGTGCTTCTTGAAAGGGAATTCATGTGCTAGTGGAGCCTGGGAGTTTGATTATATTCGGGACCAAGTCAGAGTGGGTGACGCTCAACAACGGTCCTAGTGGATTCAAAAGTTAAAGTGTGGTGCCTAAGGATTTCAAGTCCGTAGTATGGTTAAGTATTGAGCTGTTGCAGCTGATTATAAAAGTGGCTTGGAGTGTTCCATGTTATTTTCGGTATGCAATGTAGCAATGGAAGAATGGGAGAAAATAACTTTGGAATCATATAGAAAATATTAGAATGGGTGTACCAGTTGAAGATACAGATGTGCGCACAAGGAGGGTGTGAGATGGTTCATGGGTTTTGGGGATAATGTGGTCTCGTGAGATGGGGTCACTCACGATGAGTACGGATTGAGTTCGTTATATTGATAAAGGAGCTGTTGTTATTTCTAAGGAAGATCCAAAGTAAATTAGGAGAAGTCGGGTTCAGTTTGCAATGGTTGAATTGGCATGGTGATGGAAATGATCAGCTCCTTCAGTGTGTTGGGTTATTCATGTGATTGGTGACAGTACATGCAAGGTTTGACGGTCGCCATAACGGATCTTATTCGGAGGCTTTCGAATATTATGGCATGTAATGTGCAGATGGATTCCGGAAGGGTTATGGTGGTTTAGACCACTATTTGAGGTTGGTATTTTCTGCGAATATGAGGATCCAGTCGCGTGTTACAATGGTTCTCTTGGAATGAGTTAAGTAAAAGGCTTCTATGTGATGAAGTGTTTACCCTATTAGTAGTTCGGAAGTTAAGACAAAATTTTTGTGCTCTTGTGCATTGGCATGATTAAGTGCAGTGATCAGCATGGGATTTGGAAGTTGAGGATCAAGGTTGCGGTTCGGTATTGGCAAGAATGTCACGAGCTCGGATAAGAGAGAAAGGACTCATATGGTTAGAGCCAGCTGGCATTGTTTTTAGCGTCACCTGAGATCAGTGTCTTGTGTAAGAGGCTTTGAGTAGTGATTTAGGATTTTTAATTTGCTTTACAGCATTTGTGCGGCCGGTGGTATGGATGTGCAGACTTGTTATCTGGTGCGGAAGGTCGTGGGAGCACGTCCCATGGGGAGATTGTATAAGTGTGACATGTAGTCACTGGATTGATCAAAGATTGGAACCAAGTATGGAGATTGCGGTACTAATGTTCATGTGAGAATTAATGCCTGGAGGGCGCTCGGTTCACTTGGTTGTGGACTGTGGAAGTGTGTTCCGGTTATGATGGTGTTCTTGTGTGTTATGGTAAAAAGGGTTATTATGGACCCTTGAAAGGTTATTAGCCTAGTACGGTGCGATCAGAATCGGCTTGAGGTCTGTGGATAGATTTAAATATGAATATGGGCTCTATATCAGGCCGGATGTGTTCATTTTAGCATAGCGCTCCTTGCGAAGGAGTATTCGGATATTGGATGTCGTTTTATCGTCGGCTATTTCATGTAATACTATATTGTGGCGTGTGAGTTGTGAAATGGCTTGGTACATTTCTTATCTATTGGGGTTTCTCATAGCGATGGTGTTATGAGCAGGATGGTTCTCAAGATTCAAATTATATACCGCACCTTAGTTGTGCTTGAGTTTTGTAGCGTATGTCGCTATCTGTCTCCCCAGGGATGGTATTATGCACTTAGCATGCTTGTGTCCGATATTCGGGTATTTTGTAGTAATGAGCATTCTAGCTCGGTAAGTATCTCTTTATGTGGATTTTATGTGTGGATCGAGTGGCGTACCGCCACAGGTATATTGTTTCGATCGGGTTGCACGCCGCAACAGTGGGATGTTGATTACAGTCCCCTATATCTATTTTTGTGTGTTTTATTTTCCATTTTCTGAGGAAGGTTCGTGACATCTTTTCGGTTGTCTAAATATTTGTGTGGGTTGAGTAGTCCCTTCCAGAGATTCGTTTTCCTTATGTATCACATTCGGGTTCGTAGCTTATTAGCACATTGCAGCATCATATGAGACTTTTGGTCATGTCTGGGGTAGCTTGTTGCCTGAGCAGCTTATACTGGGTGAGATGAGATTTTTGGGATTTGAGATCAGTGCGATCGGATTATATGAAGTATATTAAAGAGAAAATACCATTATTTGGTTCATAATGGGGTGATGATTCTAGTCAAAGGGAGGGATTCGGTGATTTGTTGACTCTGCAGTTGGTTATGCATTTCTACACATCTTTTCCGTCGTGGCGATATTGCAAGAGTTGGAACAAGACTTATATATGTCATGAGGTGCATTGCGAGCATCAAATTCGCGGAATTTCGGCTATTGTTATCAAATGATGTTATTATGATCATGTGAGTTATGCAGTGCATATGTGAATTCAGCAAAGGTATGAAATCATGTATCGGTGCATCGTGTAGTGATTGATACGGTGTTCGTATGATGGGAACAGGCCTGGTCGAGAATTCCGGATGTTGGAATTGGACTCTAAGGCTTATTTGGCTAAGTAAAAATGGAGAATCTTCAGACTGGCTCGAGCTAGTGTGCTCAACTGAGTTGTGGCAGCATGGGTAAGTGCACGAGGTATTAAACAGTGATTTCGGACAACCCCAGAGCAGTTCTTAGCACGTTCGAGGACGAACGTATGTTCAAGTGGGAGAGAATGTAATGAACCAACCAGTCATTTTGAGCTCTAGCGCGCCCATGGGCAACTTCACCTCAGGTATTATGACTGGTACGCATGGTCGGAATTGAAATTTCGGAAGTTCAGAGTTGATTTGAAAAGAAAATTCCCATTTCGGAAGCTTTAAGTTAGAAGAATTGACTAAGGTTGGATTTTTTAGTAAATGATCTGGGAATCGGGATTTGAAGGTTCCAACAGATTCGTATGATGAATTCGAACTTGGGCGTATGTCCGGATTGGATTTTGGATGACTCGGGAGCGTTTCGGCACCTATTGTGGAAGTTGTCATTTTGGAAGAATTTCATAAATTTGGGTTAAAATGCATTTCAATGTTATCGATGTCCGTTTGGAATTTCGAGTCTGGGAATAGCTCTGTATGGTGATTCTGGTATTGGGAGCGCGTCCGGAAGTGGATTCGAAGGTCCGTAGGTCATTTTGGAGTCATTTGGCTAAGGCAAGAAATTTGAAGATTTTTGAGAAGCTTGACCGGAATAGGACTTTTTGATATCGCGGTCGGAATTTGATTCCGGAAGTTGGAGTAGGTCCGTAATGTCAAATGTGACTTGTGTGCAAAATTTGAGGACAATCGGACGTGATTTGATAGGTTACGGCATCGATTGTAGAAGTTGAAGTTTCAAAGTTTATTAAGTTTGAATTGGTGTGTGATTCATGATTTCGATGTTGTTTGATGTGATTTGAGGTCTCGAGCAAGTTTGTGTTATGTTATGGGACTGGTTGGTATGATTGGACGGGGTCCCGGAGCCTCGGGTGTGTTTCGGGGTGGTTTCGGACCAAAACAGAATGATTTGTTGTTGTTGTATCTGGTATCTGGTTTCCTTCTTCGCGAACGCGAAGAGAGTCCTGCGTTCGCGAAGAGGAACTTTGAGGCTGCAGGGATTTGGTCTTCGCGAACACGAAGGTTAAGACGTGAACGCGGTGAAGAACTTGAGGAACCTACGCGAACGCGAGTTGGGAGTCATGAACGCGTAGAAAGAAAATGAGGACTGGGCATGAGGATGTTTGGCCAACGCGAATGTGAGGCTGGATATGCGAACGCGAGGCTGGGTATGCGAACTCGAAGCAGTGAGGTCAGAAAGCTTCGTGAACACGTCGTGAGGAACACGAATGCGAAGCGAAAATTGGGGGCAGTGTGTCTTTGGCCATCACGATCGCGATGGTCTTTCCGCGATCGCGAAGAAGGGTGGACCTGGGCAGTGAAGTTTTATATACGGGATTTGGCCATTTTCCTCCACATTTCATTTTGGTTGGGCAATTTTTTGGAGCTTTGGAAGAGGAGATTTCATCATCTATTATGAGGTAAGTAATTCCCGTACATTTGTGAGTTAAATACATAGTTTATATATGGATTTAGACATGGAAATTTATAGAAATTGTGGGGTTTTGGTAGGAAACCTAGAAATTTATATTCTGGACAGTTATTGTATTTTATTTTAAATTTCTAGAAAATGCCCATGCGCTTGTGACACCGGGTTGTGGAATGATTATGGGATGTTCAATATTGAAATTGGAAAACATTGTTATTTATTCTGTAAATTCATCTTTTACTAGATAAATTGAAGTAAAATTTATGATTTTAAAAATATTAAAATGAGAATTTAATTAATTATTTAGTGTTGGCTTGCCTAACAGTGGTGTCTGGCGCCATCACGACCTTTAACGGATTTTGGGTCGTGACACAGTATGTATCAAGACTAACCTCAGTGGAGTAGTGACGATGTATAGTCGAGACACTCACTAGTCTAATAACTTGTGCAATATAGTATACAAAAATAATAGAAAACAAATAATAATGATGGCAACAATAATCAACCAGTTATATACACAACAGGGCGACAAGAACACCATAAATATTGCGCAACAAATAATGAATACAAGTACAACTAATTAATCAAGTCCTTCCAATATAAATCTTTCGCCTATATGTTTTTCAAATAGAAATCTTCAGATATAATACTTTCAAATAAATCTCTGTCAAATCTCTTTCAAATAAATCTCTTTCGAATAAAAGTCACCATGTGACACAGCATTTCAAAACCATAAAATACGGGTCTCAGCCCACTTTCATATTTCCACGGCACCTCGTGCCAATTTCTCTATCACAACCGCACGGACAACTCACATGCTAAATATCATCATCATTTAACCATGGCACCTCGTGCCCACATTTCATATCACAACTGCACGGACAATTCACGTGCCAATATCATCATTATTTACTCACGGCAGCTCGTGCCCACATTTTATTTTATAATCCGCCTGGCAATAACCACAAGCTCCCAATTTCAACATAGATCAGACTATTATCAATTTACCAACAACAAGACAAAATGCACAAGATATAAAAATAAACACAAGGAAAATCATAACATCACATAAAAATTACCAACGCAATAACCCCACATCATCACATAAAAATTACCAACACAATAACTCTGCATCATCACGTATCATCCCTGACAATAGCCACCCTTATCTCTCCTATAGCCACCTGTATCACTCCTATAATAGCCTCTTTATCCCTCTGCCCTGACAATATCAATAGCCACCCTTATCACTCCTACAACGACCATTATCGCTCTGTATAATAGCCACCCTTATCACTCCGCCCAGACAATATCCCAACACACATAACCNCAGCCACCCTTATCGCTCCTATAGCCACTCTTATCGTTCCGTATAATAGCCACCTTTATCACTCCGCCCAGACGATATCCCAACACATATAACCACGATGAAACGCCACCCTTACACCCACATAATATTAACAGTGAAATGCCACCCTTATATCCTCATAATAATAACTCAAATCACACAATAATTTATACGGAATATTATCACGACAACACAACACAATCAATTCCTGTCACAATTTACTCAATAATCATAACCAATTTCAATGATATAGTAAAATCAATAAATTTCTCAAAAATAGCCCAAGGCTCTACACAACGTATATAAAACCTCAAAAACAATCAACAGAGATAGAAAATACTCAGTATAGGGCAATGCCTTTATTAATCCAAATTTTTAATAATTATATTAACGCCTCAGTTTAAACTTAGTTCATTAATTATTTGCAGATGGAAAAATTTATAATATAATTATTTCCAGGAAGTATCAAATCAACAAACTCACAGAATTTACATATATATTCAAGTAACAATCACATCAAATTGTCATACAAAAACAAATTCAACAAACAAGGATTGAGGCATGGCAAATAGATGATTTAATAAATGGAAACAATTATCTAATTTACTACACAATAATGCCTAAGACTTTAACCCAATAACATTTGCACATATCGCGTATATAGATTTTCACATTTTACAAATGGCACATAAGACTCGATGCCTAAGGGATAATTCCCCCATTCAAGGTTAGGCAAGATACTTACCTTTTTAAACTTAGGCCGATATTCCAAAATAGCTTTCTCACATGAATTGACCTCCGGACGGCTCAAATCTTTCTTGAGCCTTCCTTACATTACTACGAGGTTCCGAAAATCCTAGCAACTTCAATCTATTTAGAAACATAATAAAAGTGAACCATAATTAGGAAGATTTTCATGGTTTCAGCTCATTTGAGTATTTTATCAAACACTAGATGTGCAAATTTTGTTATAAGGTTCTTCTACAACATTTCCTTTATTTCACAACCCAATCTTTACTTATTTGATCTCAACAATCTTCCCACAAACCTTATTGGTACAAGTATATATACATAATACTCTTACACCCAATAATCATACTCCCAATCACCAATCTTTTACACCAAACTCAAATTTTGAAGACTAGGGGTTGAATCTTACCTCTTAGATGAAGATCTTGTGATTAACTTCCTTGATTCATAAAGATTAGATGATTAGAATATTAGGTTCCCTACTTCTCTCTCTAGAATGCTCTTACCTCTCTCTAAAACCCTCAAAAAAATACCCCAAAATAAGCTCCAAAGGCTATTTAATAAAATGGGGTCGGGTTATGAAAATAAAAAAATTAACCCTACGAAAGCAGGTCTGCGGTCGCATAATGGACCGCAGAATGGGTATGGGGGCCGCACAATGGTCGCAAAAATCGGTGCCTAGAAATGGACTGTTCTGGTCCATTCTGCGACCAGTTTGCGATCGCAGAAGCAGTTTTGCGATCGCATAACTATTCTGCGATCGCAGAATTGCATTTTCCCAGCCTTTGGTAACTTGGTCATAACTTCATATAGGAAAGTCCAAATGACGAACGGTTTGAAGAGTTAGAAATTAGACTCAAAGATCTTTAATTCGATAGGCAATACACCATATAACACTTTGTATCACAAGAGTGATGCTCATTTGAAGTTAGGTCTTGTTCGAACTCACTCGAAACTTTAGTCTATTATGAAATTTTCAACTTCTACATTTGATGCCGAAACCTATCGAATCAAGTCCGATTGACCTCAAATTTTGCACACAAGTCATAAATGACATAATGGACCTATTTCAATTTTCATAATCAGATTCCGACCTCGTTATCAAAAATTCAACATTCCATCGAATTTTCCGAAAATCGTCTATTTTCCAACTCTCGCCAAATGCGTCGAATTGTCCTACGGACTTCCAAATCAAAATCAGGACATACGCCTAAGTCCAAAATCACCATACGAAGTTATTGACATCATCAAAATTCCATTCCGGGGTCGTTTGCTCAAAAGTCAATTTTCCGGTCAACTCTTTCCATTTAAGCTTCTAAATAAGAATTGTTCTTTTAATTTATTTTCGAATCTTCCGAAAATCAAACTCGACTACACCCGTGAGTCATAATACATATTACGAAGCTGCTCGAGACCTTAAGTCACATAACGGGGCGTTAATTCTTAAAACAACAAGTCGAGTCGTTATAATACCAACAAGTTTGAAATGATAAAACGGACTCGCTCGAATCCTCAGAACGTGTAAAACAACATCAAAACTAAGAATCATACCCCAAACCAAATTGATTTAATGTAGAAATTTTAAATTCTTCAAACTTACTCCGAACGCGCCGAAATATACTTATACTATTCGGAATGATACCAAATTTTGCGTACAAGTCTTAAATTACCATACAGAGCTATTCTCAGGCTTGAAATTCCAAACGGGCCTCAATTACTCCAAAACCTACTCCAAACCAAATTTAAAGAATACTAAACCTTCAAATAGTTGATTTTCACTATTAAGCGCTGAAACGACAAGCATCCCAAATTCTCTATTCATGTTATGTTACCAATTGAGGATGTGTTAAAATATGGGTTGTGCATTAATAATGTTTCGACTTTAAGTCAAGTTCAAATGAAGGCTAATATGCCAAATTTTGTGAAATATCTCTATGTGCATTAGACTCTAAATTGCTCATACGTGTACTACATACTTTGATTTGAATCGTGTTTATTGTTGATGATGAGGATGATATTTGAAATTTATAATGTGAGCATGAAATACTGAATATGGCCAATGTGCTAAGAATGATCTTATAATTATGGCCACTAGTGCCAATGAAATGAAAAGATGTGAAAGTATTATGAAATGCGATAGTTGATATAAAAAGTTTGATGTCTCAAATAAGACAGCCTAGCTGGTCGGGTCGTGATCAGACACCATGACGCACACATGGTAGTGATTGTGCTGGAAATTGTAATTGAAATTGTGATTGTGGTCGATGTCCCTAATGGATAGCCTAGCCGATCGGATCGTGATCGGACTCCGTGTTAAAGACGGTGGTATTGATATTGAGAGAAATTGTGGTTGATGTCTCTACTGAGATAGCCTAGTCGATCGGGTCATGATCGGACTCCGTGCTAAGAGTATGGTGGTACTGGTTTTGTGAATAATGGTATTGTGAATAGCGGTATTGGTATAGTGAATAATGGTACTGGTATTGTGGACAATGGTATATCGATACTAAAAATCTCTCAATGTGAGATATGGAAATTAATTTGAACACTGTCTTGATCCTAAATTGAGGTTTGATATTGATTAAGGCTTTCATTGACATTATGATAATCTTGTTTGTGTTATTTATTATTCTATTGAGAGGATGTTTAGTTATACATACTAGTGCTATTCGACGGTACTAACGCCCCTTTTGCTGGGGGCGCTGCATCTTTGAATGGATGCAGGTGGTTCCACAGCAGGAGATATTGATCAGTGATAGCAGTGCACTTTCTTCCCAGCTTACTTGGTGAGCCCCACTTCATCCCGGGATCATGTATCTTTTGTACTTTGTGTATTCGGTTTGAGGTATAGCTGGGGGCCTTGTTGCCGACATTATCATTGTACTCTTCTTTATCTATAGAGGCTCCGTAGACATAATATGAGTTGTGTATTGGTGCTGGGGAAAGACAAATTATGTTATGTTGTGGATGTATTACTTGTCCATTTGAGACTTTAAAAATGATGAAACTATTGGAAATAAATTGGTATTGTAGACATGAACACATTTTCGTCTAATTAATGATAATATGTATTATCTCTATTCATGGATGAATTTGGGTAGAATAAAATCTAACAGGCTTACTCGGTCGGGTTCACTCGGTTGAGCATCGGTCGCGCTCCTCGGTTTTGGGGCGTGACAGAAATCCGACCCCGATATCAAAAAGTCCACTTCCGGTCAAACTTCTCCAAAACCTTCAAATTTCTAACTTTTGCCAAATGACTTCAGAATGACCTACGGACCCCCAAATCCACTTCCGGATGTGCTCCCAATACCAGAATCACCCATACAGAGCTATTTTCAGACTCAAAATCCCAAACGGACATTGATAACTTTGAAATGCACTTCAACTCAAATTAATGGAATTCGTCCAAAATGCCAACTTCCATAATAGGCGCCGAAATGCTCATGGGTCATCCAAAACTCAATCCGGACATACGCCCAAGTCCAGAATCATCATACGAATTTGTTGGATCCTTCAAATCCCGATTTCGAGGTTGTTACTCAAAATTCACACCTTAGTCAATTCCTCCAACTTAAGGCTTCTGAAATTAGAATTTTCTCTCCAAATCATCTCCGAACTTCCCGAAATTCAATTCCGACCATACGCACAAGTCATAATACCTGAAGTGAAGCTGCTCATGGCCTCAAACTGCCGAACGACGCGCTAGGGCTCAAATCGACCGATCGAGGCATTACATAAAACATTATGCAGATAAGTCTTCGAAACAAGATAGAAAAGGTTGCAATTTATTCAATTAGAAGAATAGTGAGTCATTAGTAAACAAGTGATAAAAAGGGTGATGGAGATTTTGCAAAAAAATAAAAAAAATGGTTTAAAGGTTATGGTGGAGTTGGATTTGAAGAAGAGCGTAAATATTAGATAGAACAGTTTGAAAATATTTTACTTAGAAAAGTGATACTCATTCAAGGGGAGTTGAGATTATTTATTAAGGGTAAAATGAGAGTAGAAGGTCCATAACTAAATTTAGCTCTAGGATTTGGGTAAAATATGAATGCTTCGTCAATTTCCATTTTAGCACAAGTCAACTGTAATGACCTAATCGGTCATTTTAACTTTTAGAACCCCGTTCCCTAAAATAAAACTTCTAGTATGTGCTTGTAATGATTTATGATATATGGGGATGGTTGGTTCGGGATTTGGAAGTGTTTGGGGTGAAACCGGAACACTTGGTTCCTTAAGTTGGCCTTAAAATGCTAAGTTTGACTTCGGTCAACATTTTGAGAAAACGACTCCGGAATAGACTTTTGATGCTTTCAACAGCTCTGTATGGTGATTTTGGACTTAGGAGCGTGTTCGGAATTTTATTTGGAATTCCGTAATTAAATTAGGCTTGAAATGGCTAAAAACAAGAATTTAAGTTTGGAAGTTTGACCGATGAGTTGACTTTTTGATACCGGAGTCAGAATCCACTTCCGAAAATTTTTATAGCTCTGTTATATCATTTACGACTTGTGTGTAAAATTTGAGGTCAATCGGAGTTGATTTGATAGGTTCTGACATCGAATGTAGAAGTTGAAAACTCTTAGTTTCATTAAGCTTGAATTGGGGTATGATTCATGATTTTAGCGTTGTTTGATGTGATTTAGAGGTTCGACTAAGTTTGTATGATATTTTAGGACTTGTTGGTATATTTGGTTGAGGTCCCGAGGGCCTCGGGTGAGTTTCGGATGGTTAACGGATCAAAAATTGGACTTAAAAAGTTGTTGCAATTTTTCTCTTCTGCTGGAAATTCTGGGCAGAGATCGAGCTCCCAAGATCGAGCTCCCATGATCGAGCTCCCAAAATCGAGCTCCCAAGATCAAGCTCCCAAGATTGATCTCCCAAGATCGAGCTCCCTGAGATCGAGCTCCCGAGATCGAGCTCCTTGATCGAACTGGACAAAGGACAAAGCTGTAAGTTATAAAAACAGAGGGCATTCGTCCCATTCGTCATTTTTAATAAATTGGAGCTTGAGGAAAGGCGATTTTTAATAGATTTTCAAGGAAAAGACATTGGGGTAAGTGATTCTAACTTGGATTTGGTCTATAAACATAAATATATCATTGTTCTCATCATTTAATTAGAGTTTTGAGATTGAAACTTGGGAAATTTTAGAAATCTCATAGAAACGAATTTTTGAGATTTCGGTATCGATTCGGAGTCAGATTTGAGTGAAACTGGTATGATTGGGCTCATAATTGAATGGGTCGTCGGATTTCATAACTTTCGCCGGATTCCGAGACGTGGGCCCCACGGATGAAGTTTTTAATTATTTTCGGGATTTTTATTTAAAATGTAGTATTTTCTTATAGAATTGATTCCTATAATTTTTAGTGATTGTATCGAATTATTTTGGCTAGATTCGAGCCAGACAGAGTTGGATAATCGTGGAAAAGGCCTTATAGTGGATTAAATTGGAGCAAGACGAGGTAAGTCTCTTGTCTAATCTTGTGAGGGNACGAGGGAAAAATTACCTCATAGGTGATTAAAATTAAATAATTATTGCTAATTGTGGGGGCTACGTACGCACGAGGTAACGAGAGTCCGTGTGTAGCAATTATTAATGCTAAAGTCCGGGTAGTTTAGGACTCAAAGCATGCATTAATTATGTAAATTGTATTCTTTGATTAATTAATATTAATTGATATATATGAATATATTGTGAATTGTTAGATAAAGATATTAAAGGATGAAAATCTCATA
>AWOL01S0029391.1:0-13442 GCA_000715115.1 Nicotiana otophora
AGAACCCATATTTTCTTATTTGTATATTCGTATGGTTTACCAACATTTAACACAAAATACAGTCCAAACATAACAATGTCGATCTTGCATTGATTAAACGTATCAGAAAGAAGGGTAATGTTCTCTTTTTTTTATTCGAATAATTGTGTTAGTTTATCAAACATTAACCCAAATATATCCCAGACTTAACAATAACAATCTTTCCATGACCACTTATCAGAAAGAGGGGTGAATTTTAACTTATTTTATGATCAAATAACTAACAACATGTAATTTAAGTCTCCCTTTTTAAGAAATGTAGCTCAAAGTAACAATATAAAACAAGAAGATAAGTATAATAGGAGAAGAAGAGATAACTTTCTTATTTCGTCAAGTGTTAAAGTGTATCCCATATCACATTTCATGACTCTATTTATACTATTACATAGAATGTTATAAAAGGATTGTCGTAAACATGACATTAACTTTTGAGATCATGGGGAGGGGTTATGGAGGTGTGGGAGTTACAATTATAATAGTGATGAGTAGTGGGAGGTTATATACATTATGGGTGAAAGTAGTGGGAGTAGTGGACATCCACGATTACTATAGGTTTTACAATACTCCCCCTTGGATGTCTAAAAATAGATAATATGCCTCGCTAAAGCTTTACTAAGAAAAAACCATATGGGAAAAAATCTTAGTGGAGGAAAAAGAGTACACATATCTATAATACGCTTTATTTGCTGTCTCGTTAAAAACCTTACCAGGAAAACCCAGTGGGACAAAACCTAGGCTAAGGGAAAAAGAGTACAGCGCGTATCTTACTCCCCCTCGAAGACGCCGCATTCCAATCTTATGTCTCAACTTCTCAGATGTTGACGTTGGTAATGCCTTAGCTAGCAGATCAGCCAAATTTTCACATGAACGAATCTGTTGAACATTAATTTCACCATTTTATTGAAGATCATGCGTGAAAAAGAACTTTGGTAAAATGTGCTTTGTTCTGTCTCCTTTAAAGTATCCTCCTTTCAGTTGAGCAATGCAAGCCACATTGTCTTCATATAGTGTAGTTGGATTATCTTTTTTCATAAGAAAACCACACATTTCCTGAATATGCTGAGTCATTGATCTCAACCGAATACATTCCCGACTAGCTTCATTAATGGCTATTATCTCATCACGATTTCAAGATGTGGTAGATATTGTTTATTTCATTGAACAGCATGATATAGTTGTACCTCCACATGTAAACAAATAGCATGTTTGAGATCGGGCTTTATGCGTGTCACGCCCCAAACCTGGGGAGGCGTGGCGGAACCCGGTGCCGTGCTGGCCTGAGCGAACCACTCTGTAACTCATGATCGTTCGACCAAAACTAGAACATACATAGGTCAAGTTAACTGAACTCATTCCTTTTGTAACTATCATGAGTCCACATCGCCACCACTCATAATGTATGACTGTAAGTGGAACAACACTGTATCAATGAACCATCTTTCGTAAAACATGAATACATATGGGCCGCTAAGGCCTATGACATACTATACAAAATGAACCTCATGTCTACAAGGACTCTAAGATTATTTGACATCAAATGGAATAGGGTGTCTGCCTACCCATAAGTCTGTAACAAAATTCTGACATGATGACTCATAGACTCGGCTGCACTCCGTATGAGGTAGAGTCTTACCGATCCTTCGCTGAATGCTAACCTCGTCTACTATGAGGGCTCGTCAAACTGATTATCTATACCTGAAGGCATGAATGCATCATCCCCAACAAAAGGACGTCAGTACAATAATGTACCGAGTATGTAAGGCGGAACTGAGACATAATAATATGTCACGACCCTAAACTCAATTCTGTCATGATGGCACCTATCAATGGTACTAGGCCAGCTGACTCCCACAATAATACAATAATTCATTCAAAGATATGCCAAAAGATGTCTTGTATAGCAGAATTTCATAAAAAGAAACAAGGGTTGAACTCAAAAATAGAAATGCGAAATGAAAAGCCCCAAACATCGGGGTGTCAGTGAGTCATGAGAAACTACTAAAAACTGGTCCGGCAATAATAAGACTAACATAGTCTGGGAAATATCCAAAATACAACTAAGGGGAAGATAAGGAAGGAGAAAATAGGGTTGCGATCGCCAGGCTGCTACCTGTAATGACCCGGCCAGTCGTTTTGAGAGTTATAGCCCCGTTTTCCTCATTTCTGCTTCCTTTTGTACTTTTTAGCTATATTATGATGTATTGGGTTGGTTGTTTTTTGTCCGGAGTGGTTTCGGAGTGGAATGAGATACTTAGTCTCTTATTTAGAAGCTCAAGTTAGAAAAATCAACCGGATGTTGACTTATGAGCAAACGACCTTGGAATATAATTCTGATGGTTCCATAGGCTTCGTTAGGTGATTGTGGACTTAGAAGCGCGTCCGAAACGTAATTTGGAGGTCCGTTGTAGAATTAGGCTTGAATTTGCGAAATTGGAAATTTGGCGATTTTTGGTCGGTAGTGGAAAATTTGATAACGGGGTTGGAATGCAATTCCGGAAGTTGGAGTAGGTTTGTAGTGTCATTTTTGACGTGTGTGCAAAATATGAGGTTATTCGGACAAGGTTTGGTAAGTTTCGGCGTCGTTTGCGGAATGTGGAAGTTTAAAAGTTCTCAGGCTTGAATTAGAAGGTAATTTGGTGTTTTTATGTTGTTTTGAGTGTTCCGAAGGCTCGACTAAGTTTGTAAATTGATATATTACTGGTTTTTATGTTTTGGTTGAGGTTTCGAGGGGCTCGGGGTGATTCCGGGTGGTTAACGGATTGTTTGAAGTTGGAAAGTGCAGCTAAGGCAGGTGCGCGTGGGAGTTCACAGGTGCGGACAGTGTCGAGGTAGGCTGGGTCCGCAGGTGCGTAGTTGAGGTCGCATCTGTGATGCCGTAGATGGTCTTGGGAAGTCTTATGTGCGGGAAATGATGGGCTAGGCAGGATGCACAGGTGCGAGAAGTCTATGGCATATGCGAGCCCGCAGGTGCGAGACCTGGGTCGCAGATGCGGAGAGGAGGATTGTTGACAGGCTTCGCAGAAGCGGAGGGAAATGTGCAAGTGCGCTTTCGTAGGCACGAGAGTCTTGGCCGCAAATGCGTAACGTGGGCTCTTAAGTGAATTCTGCAGGTGCAATAGTTTTGAGCATAGGTGCGGTCCCGTAGGCATGGAAAAGAGACCGCATGCGCGAAAACTTTGGCAGTATTTATAGATAGCACCCTTCGCAAAGTTTAGTTCATTTCCACCATTTACAAGTCGGTGTTTGGAGAATTTGGAGGGATTTTGAAGGGAGATTCAAGGGTTTTCAGTGAGGTACGATGCTTGAGCCCTAATACTCGTGTTTATGGTGGTTTCCCGTTGTTTAATCATTAGTTAGTAGGATTATGAAGTGAAATGAGGGGTTAGGGCTTGGGATTTTTGGAGAGTTTGATTTGGGAATTTGAGGGGCCAAATGAGGTCAGGTTTTGGTAAATTCGGCATGGTTAGACTCGTGAGTGAATGGGCTTTCGGGTTTTATGATTTTTTTTAGATTTCGAGATGTGGAGCCGGGGGCCGGGTTTGAGTCGATTTCGGATTTTTGCTCTAATTTGGTTTTTTTCATGTGGAATTGATTCCTTTATCCCATATTGATCGTATTGTATTACTTGTGTCTAAATTTGGGACGTTCAGAGGACGAATGGAGAGGCAAGGGCATTTCGGAGTAGGACTTTGCTTGAATTGAGGTAAGTAACGCTTTCAAACATTTTTTTGAGGGTTCGAAACCCCAAGTTATGTGTTATGTGATTGGTATTGAGGTGTCACACATGCCAAGTGACGGGCGTGCGGGTGTGCACCATGAGAATTGTGACCTGGGTGATTCCATGGCACGGTTTAGTGACTCTATCTTGTTGATACCCATGTTTTCATCATGTGATAAAGTAGTTGAACTGTAAATCGTGCTAAATATCACGTTTAGGATTTGTGCTGGTATTGTTTAGACCTGTTGCGGTCGTTTCTTGCTGTCATCTCACTAGTTTCCATTTACTATTTCATACTCAGTCATGATCATGCATTTTTATATCATACCTCGGTCTTAGTTAATTATTCATTCATCATCTCATTGTTCCGGGTTGTTTCGATGACATTGTGAGCTCGTGGTGAGACTAGAGAGGTTGATGACTCAGTAAGGCCGAGTGCCTTATTATGAGTGATAGTTATAGAATCAGGCTGCATGTCGCAGTGATTATATTGATGGTTATGATATTGCTTGGGCTGTAGGAGCCCCCCGGAGTCTATAACACACCCCTAGTGAGCGCGGTTGATATTATTGAGGGATGGATCTTCCCTGGACATGGATCTTGTCCGAAGTACTTGATACTTGGAGAAGGATCTTCTCCACAAGGCTGGATTGGCCTTCCTCGATACTGGGTGACTTATAGTCAGTGATGTATATGTTCTGGAATGGATCTTCCCTGGGCCGTATGGGCCGTATACAGTACCGAGTGGTTGAGCATTCGAGAGTGTGAGCACATGAGGCTGACAGCATGGTGCATCACATACAGTATGTGCATTTGCATGTAGATATAGCATAGTTATATTCTTTACACTGTTCAGTTCTGCTTCACTTTACTGTTTGAGTTGCCTATTTAATTTGAAAGCATGCCTACGTTTCTAGTAAGTTATTTCTATTTTATCTGTACTGGTTGAGTTCGTCACTACCTTTCAGTCCAAAGTTTGGACTTGTTACTTACTGAGTTGGTGTACTCACGTTACCCCCTGTACCCCGCGTGCAGATCCAGGCGATACCGGTCGTAGCGGCGATTGCTGATTGAGGATCCTAGAGTTTTGGAGACTATCAAGGTAGTTGCACAGCATTCGCTGACCTTGACTCTCTTTCTTTATCTTTGTCATACTTTCAGTTTATATCTTTAGACATTATAGTAGACTGTATTTCTGATCTAGACGCTCATGTACTCAGTGACACCCTGATTTTGGGCTGGATTGTATCGCTTTGGTATTTTCATGTGTTTTAAATATTTTTTCTTAAATGTTAAATGCTTCCCTTAATGTTTTCATACTGATTGTTGTTGGTGTTGGGTTGTTAAGTTGAGGCTGGCCTAGTTCCACATAGGCACCATCACGACGATTGATTTTGGGTCGTGACAAGTTGGTATCAGAGCCCTAGGTTAAATAGGTCTCACGAGTCATGAGTGGGTTTAGTAGAGTGTTGCGGATCGGTACGGAGACGTTTGTACGTATCTTCGGGAGGCTGAAGAACCTTTAGGAAAATTCCACATTCTTGAATTCTAGTCGTGCGAATATGTTGATTATGGTAACTAAACATATGTTGTTTCATTCTCCCACAGATGGTGAGGACTCGTGCTACCGGTCAGGAGGGCCGGCCACCAGTACCACCAGCCAGGGTTGCGAGAGACCGAGGCCACGGTAGGGGCCGTGGTAGGGGCAGAGGTGCAGCCCGTACAACAGCTGGGGCAGTACCTGCAGACCCACCAGTTGTCCCAGATCAGGACCAGGTTCCAGTTGTTGATGCACCAGCTGAGGCACCACCTGTGCCTATTATGATTCCAGGCCTTTAGGAGACCCTAGCTTAGATTCTGATAGCGTGTACCGGCCTTGCTCAGGCGGTCTCTATCTCGACTACCGCAACCACTTCTCAGGCCGGCGGAGGCACAAGCACTCAGACTCCGCTCGCTCGCACACCCGAGCTGGTGGTTCAGGGACTCTAGACACCAGGGGCATCACCAGCCCAGCCGGTTGCAGCTGCTTAGGATTAAGTGGTTCCTGCTATGCCTGAGGATGATCAGCATAGGTTGGAGAGGTTTGGGAGACTTTAGCCACCAACTTTCAGTGGCATAGAGAGAGAGGATGCCTAGGACTTCTTGGACAAGTGTCAGAGGATACTCCGTACAGCTAGTATTCTAGAGACTTGTGGGGTCTCATTCACAACTTTTCAGTTTTATGGGGATGCACTCAGATGGTGGGAGACTTACGAGAAGCGTAGGCCTATTGGCGCAGGACCCCTTACTCTGCAGTAGTTCTCTATGGTCTTTTTGGAGAAGTTCATGCCTCAGTCCCGCAGAGAGGAGCTGCGCAGATAGTTTGAGCAACTTCGACGGGGTGATATGTCTGTGACACAGTATGAGATGCGATTCTTAGAGCTAGCCTGTCATGATATTTGGTTGGTTCCCATAGACAGGGAGGGATCATGAGGTTTGTAGATGGTCTCACTTATCAGCTGCGATTTCTTATGACTAGAGAGAGAGTGTATGGTGCTACTTTTGATGAGGTTGTCGACATCGCTCGCTAGATTGAGATGGTTCGCAGTCAGGAGAGGGTTGAGAGAGAGGCCAAGAGGCCTCGTGGATAGGGAAGATTTAGTGGTGCTCCTTTTGGGGACCAGTTATAGCATGGTATAAGTCGTCCTTCCGGGCATGCTCAGACGGCTCACCCAATGCACCGAGGTGCATCATCCGGCCATGGGCCCCATGGTTATCAGCAGGTCCAGACATCATTCGGTGCATTACCAGCTCAGAGTTCATCTGTGTCAGGACCTTCTAGCAGTTATTCCGGTGCTCGGGGTTCCCTTCTATCCCCACCGCCATTTACAGAGAGAGGTTGCTTTGACTGCTGAGATTTGGGTCATATCAAGAGGCATTATCCCCGCCTTTCGGGAGGTTCATCTCAGCAGAGGAGTCAACCTTAAACTTCGGCTCCAGTTACTTCACCACCCGCCCTGCCAGATCGGGGTGGAGCTCAGTCAGCTAGGGGTCGCCCTAGAGGGGGAGGCCGATCAGGTGGCGGTCAGCCCCTTTCTATGCACTCACTGCCAGACCAGATGCCATTACTTCAGATGCTGTAATTGCAGGTATTGTTTTAGTTTCCATAGAGATTCCTTGTATTATTTGACCCTGGTCCCACTTATGCATATGTGTTCTCGCATTTGACTCATTATTTTGATATACCATGTGAGTCTCTAGTTTCACTTGTTCATATGTCTATGCCAGTGGGCGATACTATCATTGTGGACCGTGTATATTGGTCATGTGTGGTGATTATTGGGAGTTTGGAGACTAGAGTAGATATCTTATTGCTTAGTAGGGTCAATTTAGATGTTATCTTGGGTATAGTGAGTTATCAGATATTTTGTTAAATGGCTTTGAGCCAAGTGGAGGAGTCTACTATCTATGATTTGATTACATGATTTTGTACGATATTAGTTTTGGTCTGAGGCATACTTGTTGATTGGTCATGATTTGCAGAGGTTGATATCAGGGATGACTTGTGTAAGAAGATTTCTTGAATGCGGGTAATATTACACTTTATGAAAAATCATGAAATGATTAAATTATTATATTGAAGTATGTAGCACACACGAAGTGTGAGTTGGATCGGTAGTGTTAAGGAAGGGTTACCCCTTCGAGCGTTGTTGTGCTAATGAGGTGCCAAAATTTACAGTAATTATGAATGATTATGGATTCTACATTTTAGTATAAGAAAGGTAAGAAGAATAATCTTAAAGTTCACATAAGGTATTTTCAGAGTGAACATTACAGTTTCGGTATTAATGGAGGTACTTAAGAAGAGTACAATGGCTTACGGGTCTTATGGTGGTGTTATGTTATATTAGGGTGTCTTGTAGTGGGCTTTGGATAAGGATCATGGAGTTCTGACAAGGAGAAGTATCAAATTGAGGATAATTTAGAAGAAACTCGAAGTAAATAGGACAACTGGGTAGTAGGCTAGACCAGTATGCTGATGGCATGATAGATGTAGTGTGTTGTGCAGGATTAAGATTTACATGTACAAGGTGACAGTTCATTCTTGAAGGGAAGTTCACGAATTCTGGACAGAATGGTTAGTGTTTTATATTTAGATGAATGTTATAGTTGCTCGATAATCCCTAAGAGGGGTGCGCGGTTGAAAGGGGGCATTGTGTTTTGATTTACGGATGTTCATTGGTATTGCGATACTCTTCGAGCATTTGATCAATGTGGTATTTGATGTTTTGAGAATTTGAGTTATGGTTATGACTTTTGGTACAGCTTGTTTCGAATTATACAATGTGTAGGTTGCGAGATTCTGACCTTATAACAAATTCCTGATGTTGGAATTTGGATTCTAAGGCTTGTGGGCTAGGTAGAACTAAGAAATTTCAGTTATGTGGTGTTATCAGACCTATATGGGATAGGGTGATGGGGGATCACCCATGGTTATGTGCCCGTTAATATGGAATAGTGATTTGGGTGGCTTAGAAACAACTCTTGGCACGTTCTAGGATGAACGATTATTTAAGGGTAGGAGGATGTAATGACCTGGCCGGTCGTTTCGAGAGTTCTAGCCCCGTTTTCCCCATTTCTGCTTCCTTTTGTACTTTTCTGCTATATTATGATGTATCGGGTTGGTTGGTTCGGGTCCGGAGAGGTTTCGGAGTGGAATGAGATACTTAGTCTATTATTTTGAAGCTTAAGTTAGAAAAGTCAACCGCATGTTGACTTATGAGTAAACAACCTCGAAATTTAATTCTATGGTTCCATTAGCTTCATTAGGTGATTTTGGACTTAGGAGCGCGTTCGGAATGTAATATGGAGGTCCGTGGTAGAATTAGGCTTGCATTGGCAAAATTGGAAATTTGGCGATTTTTGGTCGACAGTGGAAAATTTCGTATCGGGGTCGGATTGGAATTCCGGAAGTTGGACTAGGTTCATAGTGTCATTTGTGATGTGTATGCAAAATTTGGGGTTATTCAGACGTGATTTGGTAGGTTTCGGCGTCGTTTGTGGTATTTCTAAGTTTAAAAGTTCTTAGGCTTGAATCCGAAGGCAATTTGGTGTTTTGAGTGTTCTGAAGGCTCGACTAAGTTTGTATATTGATATATGACTGGTTGCTATGTTTTGGTTGAGGTTCCGAGGGGCTCGGGGTGATTCCGGGTGGTTAGCGGATTGTTTGAAGTTGGAAAATGCAGCTGAGGCTGCTGCTTCTGATATTGCAGCACCTGCGGAGGGGGAGCCACAGGAGGGAGCTCACAGGCGCGCATGGGAGTTCGCAGTTGCGGACAATGTCGAGGTAGGCTGGGTTAGTAGGTCCGTAGTTGAGGTCACATCTGCGACCCCATAGATGCGCTTGAGAAGTCGCTGGTGCGGGAAATGCTGGGCTAGGCAAGATGCGCAGGTACGAGAAGTCTATCGCATCTGCGAGCCCGCAGGTGCGAGACCGGGGCACAGATACAGAGAGGAGGATTTTGGACAGGCTTCGCAGAAGAGGAGGGAAATGCGCAGGTGCGCTTTTGCAGGCGCGAGAATTTGGGCCGCAGATGCGAAACCTGGGCTCTAAAGCGAATTTCGCAAGTGCGATAGTTTTGAGCCCAGGTGTGGTCTCGTAGGCACGGAAAAGAGCCCGTAGGTGCAAAAACCTGGGCATAATATATAGATAGATAGCACCCTTCGCGAATTTTGGTTTATTTCCACCATTTTGTAGTCGACTTTTGGAGCTTTTGGAGGGATTTTGAAGGGAGATTCAAGGGTTTTTAGTGAGGTAAGATGCTTGAGCCCTAATACTCATGTTTATGGTGATTTATCGTTGTTTAATCATTAATTAGTAGGATTTTGAAGTAAAATGAGGGGTTAGGGCTTGGGATTTTTGGAGAGTTTGATTTGGGAATTTGAGGGGCCAAATGAGGTCGGATTTTGGTAAATTCGGTGAATGTGCTTTCGGGTTTTGTGACTTTTGTCGGATTTTGAGATGTGGGCTAGGGGGCTGAGTATGAGTCGATTTCGAATTTTTGCTATAGTTTGGTATTTTTCTTGTGGAATTGATCCCTTTAGCCCATATTGATCATATTGTATTACTTGTGGCTAGCTTTGGGACGGTCGGAGGCCGAATTGAGAGGCAAGGGCATTCCGAAATAGGACTTTGCTTGAATTGAGGTAAGTAATGCTTTCAAACTTGGTTCTGAGGGTCTGAAACCCCACGTTATGTGTTATATGATTGGTATCAAGGTGACGCACATGCCAAGTGACGGGCGTGCGAGCGTGTACTGTGAGAATTGTGACCTGGGTGATTCCATGGCACCATTTAGTGACTCTATCTTGTTGATACCCATGTTTTCATCATGTGATAAAGTAGTTGAATTGTAAATCATGCTAAATATCATGTTTAGGCTTTGTGCCGGTATTGTTTAGACCCGTAGCGGTCGTTTCTTGCTGTCATCTCACTAGTTTCCATTTACTATTTCATACTCAGTCATGATCATGCATTTTGATATCATACCTAGGTATCAGTTAATTATTGATTCATCATATCATTGTTCCAGGTTGTTTCCATGACATTGTGAGCCCGTGGTGAGACTGGAGAAGTTGATGACTGAGTGACGCCGAGTGCCTAGTTATGGGGTCGGGCTGCATGCCGCAGTGGTTATATTGATGATTATGGTAGCGCTTTGGTTGTAGGATCCCCCCCCCTCCCCGAAGTCTGTAACACACACCCAGTGAGTGCGGTTGATATTATTGAGGGATAGATCTTCCGTGGACATGGATCTTGTCTGAAGTACTTGATACCCGGAGATGGATCTTCTCCACAGGGCTGGATTGGCCTTCCTCGGTATTGGGTGACTTATAGTTAGTGATGTATATGTTCTGGGATGGATCTTCCTTGGGTCGTATGGTCCATATATAGTACCGAGTGGCTGAGCATTCGAGTGTGTGAGCACTTGAGGCTGGCAGCATGGTGCATCACATACAGTATATGCATTGGCATATAGAGATAGCAGAGTTATATTATTTACACTGTTCGGTTCTGCTTCACTTTATTGTTTGAGTTTCCTATTTAATTTGAAAGCATGCCTACGTTTTTGTTCCGTTATTTCTATTTTATCTATACTGGTTGAGTTTGTCACTACCGTTCAGTCCAAAGTTTGGACTTGTTACTTACGGAGTTGGTGTACTCATGTTACCCCCTGCACCTTGTGTGCTGATTCAGGCGAACCCGGTGATAGCGGCGGTTGCTGATTGATGATCCTAGAGTTTTGATACAATCAAGGAAGCTTCACAGCGTTCGCGGGCCTTGACTTTCCTTCTTTATCCTTGTCGTACTTTCAGTTTATATCTCTAGACATTGTAGTAGACTGTATTTCTGATCTAGACGCTCATGTACTCTGCGACACCCTGGTTTTGGGTTGGATTGTATCGCTTTGGGATTTTCATATGTTTTAAATAGTTTTTCTTAAATGTTAAATGCTTCTGTTAATGTTTTCATACTGATTGTTTTTGGTGTTGGGTTGTTGAGTTGAGGCTGGTCTAGTTCCACGATAGGCGCCATCACGACGGTTGATTTTGGGTCGTGACACTACCTTGCTAACTCCAATGATTAGCTATAGGAATATCACCAGCTGCTACCGTGGCAAAAAATGCCTGGATCTGCACCCAAGGTGCAGGGAGTAACGTGAGTACACCAACTCAGTAAATAACAACAGTAACTAAAGGCTGAGAAGTAGTGACGAGCTACATGAAAGTATAGTTCATATCATAAAATTTCGTAAAGTACAACATGCTTTTAAAACAAGTGTTTAAGTCAAACCAGCATGTTTACATCCAGTGCAGGTAAAACTAATAAAAATATCTTTCAACAGTTCTCAAACAAGGACTCAAAGCAGCAATGAGCACAAAGGATGAAATCATATACCGTCCCTCGGGAAAAACATCACTTAGTCCTCCCAATCACTCCAACCTCACAATCACATGTGCCTCCCAATCCCTCAACACTCGGCATTCGCAGTCAGTAGGTACATGCGCTTACTGGGGTGTTCAGACTTTGGAGGGGCTCCTATAGCCCAAACGCTATAATCTGCACGGACAACTCACGTACTATAATATCAAATAAGAATCCGCACGGACAACTCACGTGCTGAGGTACAATACATCACAAACAGGATTTTGGCCTCACTCAGGCATAAACCTCTTTAGTCTCTCGGGCTCTCAGAAATCAAAGAAATCAGCCCAAACAACATTTACAGGATGCAACAAATAGAATAACAAAGACTGAGCTATGATGTAAGGATGCATGAACATGACTGAGTATAGGATATCAACTAAAATAGTGAGCGGACAACAAGAAATAGCCTCTAAGTGTCCAAACAATACTGGCATAAAGCCTAGGCATGGTATCTATCATGATTTACAGTAAATCTTCTAAAGCACATAAAGAGCATATAGCTACAACAGGTTGTTCAACTTTATAGTTGCTACGGTATGGACCAAGTCATAATCCCCCAATGGTGCACGCCCACACGCTCATCACCTAGCATGTGCATCACCTCCAAATAGTCACATGACAGAAAAATCCGAGATTTCGTACCCTCGAGACTAGATTTACAATACTTACCTCAATCCGAGCAAATCTCTACTCTGCAATGCCCTTACCTCTCGAATCGGCCTCAGAGCGTCCCAAATCTAGCCACAAGCAGTACAATACCATTAATATATGCTAAATGAAATAATTCCACAAGAAAACTACTAAACTAGACTTAAAACCCGAAATCAACTCAAATCCGACCCCCGAGCCCACATCTCAAAATCCGAAAACAGTCACAAAACCCGCAAGCCCATTCACTCACGGGTCTAACCATATGCAATTCATCAAAATCCGACATCATTTGATCCTTTAAATCTTATAATTACACTCTCCAAAATCCCAAGCCCTAACCCCTTATTTCACTTAAACAATCCTACAAATTAGGTGAGAAATCAAGGGGAAAACACCATAGCTAATAATAATAGAGCTCAAGCAACTTACCTCAGTGAATATCCTTGAATCCTCTTTAAAAAGCACCTCAAAATCTCCAAAGTCCGAGTTACAAATGGTGGAAATGAGCAAAAATCACGAAGTCCTCAATTTATACATTCTTCCCAGCGAAGCCGCACCTGCGGTCCCTTTTTCCGCTTCTGCGACGCTGCACCTGCAGAATTGGAATCGCAGGTGCGGAACGCACTTAAAAGCCTTGGTTCCGCATCTGCGNCTAAAGCACATAAAGAGCATATAGCTACAACAGGTTGTTCAACTTTATAGTTGCTACGGTATGGACCAAGTCATAATCCCCCAATGGTGCACGCCCACACGCTCATCACCTAGCATGTGCATCACCTCCAAATAGTCACATGACAGAAAAATCCGAGATTTCGTACCCTCGAGACTAGATTTACAATACTTACCTCAATCCGAGCAAATCTCTACTCTGCAATGCCCTTACCTCTCGAATCGGCCTCAGAGCGTCCCAAATCTAGCCACAAGCAGTACAATACCATTAATATATGCTAAATGAAATAATTCCACAAGAAAACTACTAAACTAGACTTAAAACCCGAAATCAACTCAAATCCGACCCCCGAGCCCACATCTCAAAATCCGAAAACAGTCACAAAACCCGCAAGC